>JAPMOO012025502.1:0-10558 GCA_029874815.1 Luciobarbus comizo
TAGTGTTGTCAAAAGTACCGACTTCGGTACCAGTCGGTACTGACATTTTAAAAACATCCATTTCCCGCTAACATTTGAGCACTGTTGAGCAGATTCTTAAACACTGCTGATTGGCCATTAAGTCGGTACTTTTGAAAACATGACCTTATACCGCTGTGATATTTTGAGTCTTGCTCATGACAGCCCATTTGCCCATCATTTAGAGGTGAACAAATCTTAAGATTGTGTACTTTTTTCTGGCCTGGCTTAAAGAGTGATGTAGTAAGCTATTTCTAAAGCTGTCATGTGTCAAATGCCTGGAAAGCCAAATCAGAATATTTCATCCACACCATTAAATACCATTCTGGTCATTGGTAAACCATTTGCGCATGTGCATGTCAACGCATTTTGTGAAAAGTAAACTCTGAATTCTGAGAAAAAGTCAGAATTGTTAGTAAATTTGCAATTCTGCCATGGTATTTACAAAAGATAATTACGATTTTTTTATTTCACAATTCTGATTTTTTTCTTGCAATTTCTGTTTTTCTTTTTTTACATAACTTTGATAAAAGTGTCAAAATTGTGAGATAAAAAGTAGCAATTACCTTAGCTTATTTTTTAAATCCTGTGCTGGAAACAAGCTTCCATAAATGTATGAGCTATTTGGTAGGTAGGTAACATTTCCCAGATGGCGCAAGTTTGGACTGGACTATCTCTTAGACAGGGGAAACCAATTTAAAACAGTCATTTTTTCTTTTGATGATGCAAGCTCAGAAATTACACACTGCCGCTTTAAAAAAGACAAAAAGTTTCTGGTGACTGTCTCGGAGAGAATGCAGCTTCTTGAGTTCATGTGACAAACTGCAATCCACAACAAAAGCTCTCTCATTGTGTCACACATTTACACAAACACAGCAAGACAGGGAACAGAGCGTGCATCCAAACATCCTATCTCACTTACACAGACACACAGAACAGCCCTGGGCTTTGTCTTGTTATGTGAAATCCTCTAAAAACATCTCTCACTTTTTTCCCTGCTGCACCCTCTCTCCCACTTTCTTATCCTGGTTTGGATGTGGTCACTGTTGTGTGAGATTTTTCAGAGCTTTATAGCACTCTAAGGTCCCGTCGGGACAGTTGAATCATGGAAATCATATTCATGCCCAAGTCTTTATGCCAGCTGAATGAGATGCAGCATCCTGGCAAAGATGCATGAGCCACAAGGCCCGTCTCACCAGATCCTCACCACCTCCTGCGAGATACAATCCAAACGCTGCACACGTCGACAACAGCAGCCCTTCACTTGGGCACAAAGTATCCTTACCTCTGTGTTCGCAGTGCTTCCTCATTGTCTGCCTCCGCATGCTTTCACCGGTCTGGGTTTTTCTACTTTTGGTGTCCCTATCGCTTGCTCTCCTCCTATATATCAACAAGATGAAGTGGCCTTATAGTGACCATCTCAGCCTTTAATAGCCTCCGTAAATCACCACAGGTTTAGCACAGCACAATAGCAGCAGTGACCCATTCATCACCTCCACACTACAAGAGTCCTCTGACATATCAAGATGTTAATTCCTATACCATGTTAATTAAAAATGTATTTTTCCTCATTGAAACTGAACTTACAGAAAATCTCAGACTCATGAGGTCAATCTGCTATAAATATTATATGAGCTGTTTTACTTTACTTTCATGTTATATAAGCTATCAATATTTGTAGCTGTGTTGCTAAATTTTCTTTCTAGAGTTTAAAATCTAGACAATATTTGCATGATTTTAAACTTTAAACATCAAAATAGACTCAAATGACATTTTTTAATTATCTTAATTAATGTTGAAAAATTAGAAATGGCTAATTTATAGTTAAATTATGCATTTTCATTTTTTTTGTCTTTGCTAATAATTAAGTAAAAGAGATGAATTTTTTTTATCTCGACCATTGCTGTTAAACTATTAAAAATATTAAAAATATTCCTCTTGCAATAAAATAAAGCTAAAATAAAACAAAACAAAATATAAATGTTAGATGAAAAACTCAAAAAAGAAGAACTTTAGAAAAAAAAAAAACAGAACAGAAACAGAAATATAAGTTAAAGTATTAAAATTACTAAAACTAAAACTGTAATAAAAGTAAAGTTAAATAGAATTATTATAAAAACAAATACATAACTGTAAAAATGGCAAAAGCAGATAACAAAATACAGATAACGAAAAAAAACTAAAACAAAGAAAACTGAAAATATAAAATATATTTTTTTTTATATCAATAAATACTATAATAGTATCTAAATAATAATAAATAACACTAATCTTGACACATGCAGTCAACACTACAAATTGGGAAAGCAATAAGATTATTTATTACCCTCCGACCATGCCAAAAAAATCCACATTTAAATGTACATTTTTGTAATAGGAAAATCATGCTGTAACAGATTTGAAGGCAAAATGTGGAACATGACTAAACATTGTTTTTGGCTTATAAATTACTTTAATACAACAATTTTACTACAATTAATTCAGCATCAACAGATTATATCAAAATTGTTGAATGATCTTAAATTGTTGAATACAGTTGAGGTTTAGACCTCTGAGTTGACGCAGTTTGTTGATATGTCAAGCTACTTTTAATCTTAATTGTGTGTTAGCTAATAATTTAATGCCATTAAACCGCAAAGTCTACTCTGTTCGTGGGAAACTGCATGCTTGTGTGTTTTCCCTACAGGAATGTATTTAAGTGAGTGGAGAGGGTGAAAATGTGGAGTGAAGTGACAATCAGCTAATCCAGCGCTAATCCACTTTTATTGCTTCTGCTCTCTGCTGGCCATCAGAGACGGAGAGTGTCACACACCTGATGCTCTCTCTCTCATAAGTGCTTCATCAATATCTCAGTGATCAGCTGCCTCAGATAGACTTTCATATCAGCCTCAGACAGCTAGACTGCATAATGCATATTGCAAATAAAACTCGCAAACGCTATCCAAAATTTAGCAGCTATTCTATTCTGCTCGGCTGGATTCTACATTTAGGGTGCACTAGTCTGTCTAAAAGTGTTTTATAAGGTACTGATTGATATAATGACAGCTCTTGAGGAATTTAATCAGCGGTGCGTTTCCTAAACTATGGTCGCAACTTAAGTACTGTCGTTACCAACATAGTTCAACGATTAGATAAAACCATAGTTTGAACAAACACTCACAAACAGCAACGCAATTTTGTGTGGTTGGAACTACAGTTCTCAACCTGTGGTCACAAGCATAGTTTCTTGTTAGTAGGACATATGGACTTAGATCATGTTCTCGGGCGCAATAAGCAAGCTAATGTACATTATATATCCTTCATTACATTCAAAAACAATCAGCGTCATTCTGAACCCCAGAGTATGAAGTTAAAAGGAAACCCATGATGAATCAAACATCAAATAAAGCAAAATGATTGGGAACAAAAATAGTGAAAATCATCAAACAGCATGTTCATTACAGAAGGATCTCAGAGAAATTATGTTGTGGTGATAGCTGCTGACTGAATGAACCGCATGTATACGGTGTCCCATCTGTTTGCAGTAGATGAAATAATGAACTGGAAACAGAGCAGAACCAACTCGTAGAACCAACACACAGAACCCTGATATACAGGAGTAAAGTCAATGCCAATCAGGGCCATCGCTAGTGGGGTGAAAGGTGGTGACAATTATAAAGGCCCATGGCTGTGGGGGGCCCCCCCGGCGATTTTAACCCATTGCCCGAGGCCAGCATAAAAGACACTCGGGACAGTTAACAGGACACTGCTGTGTGTCGCCACGAAAGCTTTCATTTGCACATGTTTTTAAGCCTTTAAACACTCAATAGATTTTAAAGCATTCAAGCACACGATGTGAAAAAACTCAACTGAGTACTCGCGCACTGTGTTTGGTGCTCACACGGACAGCCGTGAATCAGAAAGCACGCAAACACGAATTGAGTTCTCTTTCGCATCTTCTTGCGCTTGAACGAAGAAATGCACCTCGCCAATTTAAACATGCAAGCACAAAACAACATGAAAGAGCTTAATTCAGCACCAGTGCACTGTGTTCTGAAAGTGAACCAACTCCAACGTAAGGCTAAAAGAGGCCTAATTAATATGACTGAATTTGTATTTAACATGATAATAATTTAATAGAAACATTGTAAGTTACTAATTATAATGCTTACATTTCCTCAGTTATTCAAAAAACAGCTACAGAAAATAAGCAAAGAACATTTACATTACCAAAGAACATCATCGCTGACTCAGTCTAGCGCGAGTATATGCACTTTAAAAAACAACATAATCAGGGAAGCTTTCTTCACTGTATGAATCACATCTGCACTTTGTTGTTTATGATGAGAGAATTCGCGAGAGTTGAATTCAGTCAGCGAGTGTGACCACAACAAAACACTGCTGTTTCAGCGATGACTCATCTGAATGCCTCTGATTGGCCGCTGCATTCATAAATTCAGCGGAATCTTGTGTGATTGGTTATAAGGCACAACACTGTAAAAACGCGGAAAAAGAAATATGATGGAACAAATAAGCCCTAATATTAATTAGATAGTATTACGAGTCTGATAATAATAAAAATAATAATGATAATAATAATCGTCTTGCTAAAGGGCTGGGTATCATTCAAAAATTTTCGATATTGATACTGATACCGATACTTTGTGTTCGATACTGGTTCCTGAACGATCCTTTTTTCAATACCAATTTTATGAAATCGGTTTTAACAAGATTACATTATCTCAAAAAACTTTGGTTTTATTTTTTTGAGCTTGTTGACATTTATACAGACTCAAAGACTCATCTCCTGAGCCACTGCTGTGACGCTAGTTTTACTCAAGTCAAATGGTAAAATGTCCATGGAGTGACTCTCAGAGCAGTTCTGGAGATGTTGTACATGTGTTTATGTCTTCATTTAGTGAGAGCGTCACACGCGCTTCAGTCGAGTGTGTACTAAACTAAACCGCGTGATGTAGAGAGCAGACTGCTCCGTACGCTTTCGAATTGCTCTCGCAGATGTCAAACACTGATCAATCAGTGCCGCGTCGCTTCTAGTCGAACACACCAAGTGCTGCAGGCTTATTGCCTCACTGACATTGATGCGATTAACCCCTTAGGTATCAAAATTTGGTACCGAACGACAAGACGTTTTTCGATACTCGGTGGTATCGAGGCAATTTGGTCGGTGCCTAAAAAGTATCGATCTCGATACCCAGCCCTAATTGTCAAAGGCATCAGCCTAGGTGATATATCTAACTATTGTCAATACATGATATCGTCTATCAGCACAACCCTACTTTGTTCTATTTATTTATTTGTGCTATTTACATGATTTCAAACAGGGCCCATGGGTAAAACCTGCACCAGGACCCTGCAAACCCCAGCTAAAGCACTGATGCCAATTACATACTGCATAAAGTGATGAACGTCTTTCTTTTGTTAATGAACTACTCCACCACCTGCTTGTGAAGTCATTAACAACAGCCACCATGGTCCCACCATGGTTTAAGCATCAGAGGTGTGACCATGTTACTGTGGTTTCAGAAAACAGTCTTGACTTGCTATTTAGTTTCTCAAACTATGCATTGTACTGTGGTGGTTAAGCAGCAAGCTACATCATTGTTGTGGGGAAACACACGCCTAAATTTATTTTCCAAAACTGGATATTCAGAGAAGTCTTTCTTGTTGAGCTATTGTAATTTGGCAGCCTGCTAGACAGCAGCAAACCACGCTGACCAAAAGTCAAAAGTCTTTAAAGAAGGAGGATTTGAAAATATAAATAAAAATTATTATATTCAGGAAAAACGGTGGACTATATAAAATACAGAAGGGAATATTAATTTAACTCAAGCCATGCTGATGAGCACAGGGGAAAAACTTTCAAATAGAAATGATCAATATTTTCCAGCTGCCTTGAGTAATATTGATCTCCGTAAAGGAAGAGATCCTGCCGCTCTGCAGGCCATAGTGCTGCAGGGACAGGTGGCTGTAGTTTGGTCAAGTCTGGCTTGTGTTCCCACAGATGTGGGCTGCTATCTGGGTCAGCTGTAAGCAGAGCACACCCATCCTGACAAACACTAGGCCTGCAAAAGCCACAGAAGTTTTTGGGTGGAGTCAAGCAATCTAGCGTAGCAGGGTGGGATCCAGACATCAGTGCATGATATCAGATTTACATCAGAACCTCTATGGAATGCAAAGTTTTCAAAATTATCATTTGAGACAGAACTGTACAAACTTAAACAATGCGCCAAGCCTTCAAAAAGTGATTCAGTGTTGAATTACATGACAATACAACAATAAATACGATTTATCATGAGTTGCAGAGCATAAAATTCCTTTTTATGGCTGTTAATTTTTAACAGATTTAAGTTGTTTCATTATTTAAATTTATTTGACTTGTATTTTAATTTGGTGTTTATTTGTAAAGACCACATTATAAGCAGTGTGCTCTATCTGAAGACAGTAAATTAAGAGGGGAGATCCATTGTCTGCTGTATTACTGGCATACCAAATGAAAAATAATCCAAATTAGAGGCTTAGAGTTTACCAACAATAAAAAATATGAAATTAAAAGTTTATTTAAAAAATAAAAGGATTACAACCACTGGCTGAATGTGTTACAAAAAACAACGGGGGAAAAAAGCCTTTTCCCTTTTGGGTGTAGTTACTTTTCTGCCTGATTTGTTTTTGCTCATTTTTCTGTGCATATGACCAGAATGTAATCTGTCCATTTTATGCAGCCTTCTCTTTGGCCTATTTCTTCTGTATGTATAAATTGTTATTTTGGTAGTATTGTTGCTGTTATACACTATCTGTATATAGTCCTATGTTTTGTTATATTTTCTTGTGGTGTGTGGGGGTTTGTGAACACTTCGGGGTTATGAAAGGGGTTTTTGGTGTCCTTTACTGAAGATGTAATATAATGTATTGTAATCTAGATCTGGAGATCAGATCTGTAGTTCATGTCCCATATGGCAAAACAATGTCAACAATTTAACATCAAGTCATGATTACTTCATTCCTATTCCAGCCAGAATATCCTTTGTGGATTGGACATACACTTCAGCTTTATAATTTTAAAAAGAGTACTTATTATGGACAAACAAAGTGGGAGCTGAATGTAATATTTGCAGACACTTAATTTAAACTGCTTGAAAATGTATTACTTTGAATTTCTATTTAGTGACATTAGCTGAACTATACAATGCTTTTTTGACCTAATTAAGTAGTTGTTAATTACATCTTTATGTATATGTGATTTCATAATTACTTTAAAATATGGTTTTAAAATATGGTTAAAGTGTCTCTAAAAAGTCTTTGAAATATGGTTAAAGTGTCTCTAAAAAGTCTTTGAAATATGGTTAAAGTGTACTGCCAAATGTACCGGCAAACTAAAATAAACATTAATGTCATTTCTAATGTTATATATTTAAATATATTTGTAATTACACATTTGTAATGATGCAGTTACAGTTTAGTGCATTTAAAATATATTAACTTTACATGTACTATCAAATAACACACAGTTAAAATTATGTTCAAGTACTTTGAATATGCTTTACTATGCTAGCCAACACATCAAAACAGGTGAACTTCTTTAAAGCACAAAATATTGACAAAAGATGAAAACGATTTAAAATGTAAAGTAAAACTTGACAGTATTATGAAGTGCACTTTTACATACATTTATGTGTCATGAAAGTCTACTCTCTTTAAGTACAATTTTATTTCATTAATATTATATTATTTACAATTGCTTTTTTTAAAGATTTACTATTGAAATTTGTGCACATTCAGTACAATTAAGCACACTTCTTTTCAATATAGGATGTTAACTCAGAAGTAGCATTTGCTCCAGTACTGTATAGTTTAGCACAACACAGTATTTTCTGGATCTTAAATGTTAAAAGTGAATTATAGTAATGCACTTTAAACTCGATATAACCTAAGCACATAATTTAACATCAGCAGATTAAGTTCAGTTGATGCAGACCAAAAGCGCCCCACCTGCTTCCAGCACCCCTGCAAAGGAGTGGAAACTAGCACGTCTTGGCTGAGTTTAAATTGCAGCATAGGGAAGAACGAATGTGATGAGTGGCAAAATGCAGGACAGACGAGTTCTGCATGTCATGGAAAGAAAGTCGGAAAATATTGCTGTTAAAGCAGAAACAAGTATTGACTGAATGTGGGGATATGGTTGCCAGAAATGCACATATGGTAGAGCGGTCGTGGTCAGATAACCCACGGCTAGATGAGCGAAAACTGCGTAGCGTGACTGTACATATGATGCAGAGCAGTGGGTGAAGGGAACGGCTCATTAGCTGGAGGACTTTTTGGGTGAGAGGTACATTCTTTAGTCGTGACTGCATGGAAATTCATAAACACAAATGAATGAGAGTAAAAAGCATGGAAATAAACAATGCTAAATAGCAAAAAAATAAATAAATTAATCACTCAAATTATGTTTTATGCACAAACCCAATAACGTTCAGTGAGGCTTATGATTAAAATGAGGAGGGGAAAAACATAATACTGCTCTACATAATACTGCTTAAAGTTAAATATATTAGTTTTAAGGATGTTTTTTATTTACAAAAGTCTCGATTATGAGTCACTAAAATGCTTTTTGCAGTGTGATGATGAATGATCTGGACATTTTCAGTCCAGACAAGATGATTCAACGAGTTCAGTATGTGAAGTGAATAGACTTGTGAAATAGCCTTGTGATGGCAGGCTCAGGGCAGAGGAAGCGTGCACAGATAAACAGCCGTCAGCCTGAGGTGCTGTGTCCTCCATTCATCATGATGTCCATGAACAGAGACACCTCCTCTAATGAGCACCTCTTGTGGCAGGGCTGACTTCCTCCTGCCGGCTGCTGGATGGAGTGTATCTAAGAGATGTGATGTAGGGATGAAGCTTTTGTCATGATCAATCACCTTCAGCTAAAAGGAACCTATGGTTCACTACCCTTATTCTGGTTAACACCGTTTGTCAACAAGGCTCTATCGGCACTACTGATCTTTCGCCAAATACACAGATCAGTCACGCAGGTGAACTGCATAATATGTTAAAATATTTGTCCTATCCTATCTTAAAAAGCAGAAATTATGTACAAACTTTGTATTTTGATTCCCTTGAGTGGTGTGTGGTGTTATCCAAACATTGTGCTAATTGCTTCCAAAAAGCATTGTTAGACAACTATGTTCAGAAGATCTGTTACAAAAAACAATTTTAACAATTCTATGTTTCCTAAATCCATAGGTCCATAGGATCCTATGGAAATTCACAAACAGCATTGCAAACTTGTGTCACTGGGACTAGAGCTCTCAACCTGTGGTTAGAAAAATAGTTTCTTGCTAGCGTGACATAGACTAAAATAGATCATGCTCTGGAGCAAAACATGTAGTACAATCTCAACACAGGTTTATTGGAAAAAATGCTTCCACCTACATTTTTGCAAAACTCCAAAAATGTACCATTAAATATGATTCACTGCAGTTGAAATAAACACTACAGCCAGTAAAACACCAATAACTTATAGCCCTTTTACATAGATTATAATTACAAGTGGAGATTATTGATAATTAATATAGACTTATTTTTTCATTTTATTTTTAGTTAGACACATTCATCTACACATGAATACAGCTTGAAGTCAAGATTTATTTTTATTTTATTTTTTGTGCCTGTGGCCTGTTTTATTCAGAGTGTATATATATTATTTATTATACATTTTTATTCAAAGTATACTGTGTATGTATGTATGTATGCATATATATACATATATATATATATATATATATATATAGGCTACTGATTGTTAATATATATTGACCCTCTAACTGTTCAATTTCTGTTATCTACTTGTTTTCTGTTTATTTAAAAAAAGAACTTGAACTGTTAACAACATTTTTGTACAATTTCTTGCATAATATTATGTTATGACCTCAAAACACTTCTATAATTGTGCATGGTTTATAAACTAAAAATGTTTACATCACATAACCAGCTTCAAATATAGCTTTTCTAATGTAGTAAACTTGCTTGGTAGCTCACATGGTACAGCACAGCTCAAAGCAAATGCATTGCATCTTGATTGCATTTGTTAACACTATCGGTTAGGTGTATGGTTGGGTTTAGTGTAGGTGGTACATTACTTTTTCAAACATGACAGAGCATTAACCTTTTTCAGTGTCACTCGGTGTACATTTTATTTCTGAACTGCCATAATACGTTGAGCAACCAACTTAAAACAATGTCAGATTCATGTTCATATTGTTTCAGATAAATCTGTACACACCATATTTCACTCTTAAAGTGTCGTGAAACATGCAAGAAGAGAATGAAAGTGCTGTTTCTGAAGAGTGTGCATGTGCGAATGTTCTCTAGTGTACACCTGTGATTGAATCAAACATCTGAAATTAAAGCAACAACAACAGAGAACAAAAACAATAAGTTCTCAGAAGCCTCATCAAGTAGGGCTCGCTGCAGTCCACAACATCCAGGGGGCGTGGTTGGATCCACATCTAGGGGGTGGAGATTGGTAGGTTTAGGGGTGGAG
>JAPMOO012025732.1:0-10019 GCA_029874815.1 Luciobarbus comizo
CGATTTCTTCTCTTTTGTGTCGCATACATGTGCATTCCTCTGCTTGTAAATTAAGGTTGAACCACTGATGTCACATGGACTATTTTAACAATGTCCTTAACTACCTTCCTGGGCCTTGAAAGTGTTAGTTGCGTTGCTATCTATGAAGGGTCAGAAAGCTCTTGGATTTCATCAAAAATATCTTAATTTGTGTTCTGAAAATGAACTAAGGTCTTACGGATTTGGAACAACATGAGGGTGAGTAATTAATTACAGAATTTTTATTTTTGGGTGAACTATTCCTTCTTTAAAATTGACCTAAAATGACCAAAAAGTCCTTTGTGTTTGTTGAAACATCTCATTTCTAGAAGGATAGTGGAGATTTGGGTATTCTTAGACCTTCATTGATCTGGAGACACTCAGGATTTGACATTAATTATGATACTTCACAAATCACAGTCATTATAAGACAAGACTTGGGCTGGCTGCATTAGCCGTGTTATGTTAAGACTGTGTATTCAGAACTAGTCTGATCAACTAGCAGTCTAGCAGTCAACTAATCACTAACTTCTCATTCTCAAATTAGAACAATCAAAGTTTTTAAATAACTGACTTAAAATAAAAGTAAAATTATCTGCATTGGTTTCTATGGCAATGAGACGTTGGTATGTCTACGTCAAAACAGCAACAGCAGCAACATGGACGAGTTTGCAATACAGATGTTGTCTAACAACATGACAATGTAGCTGCGGCACTGGACTACTCTGTTTAGCAGCAGCAGAAACGTGGGAGGCTGGTATGCGCAGCATTATTCTCTACGCTGGTCTCAGAATTCAAAGAGGTATGCAGAGCAGGCCGACTAGCAGTATATTGTTATTTTCTGCACAACCTGCACTTCACAACAACAACTTTGTTTCTGAAATGACTTTCAGCATGTTTCCTACAGCAATGCCTGACATGTTTAGGTTTTTTTGTGGCACAAAATTCATTCAAAGCAGTCAGACTGAAACAGATTTCCAGAAATGTGATTTGAATATGATTTCAGACCCCAAATGAATGTAGCTTAAAATTGATTTTTAAAAATCGTATTTCATATGATAATTTGCCGTTTCAAACAGATATGCACAAAAATCGGATTTGGATCTGAACAAGGCTATAGTCATCCATATCACACTGTCTCAAATGGCAACTTTTAATTTCCACACTGCAGCCGCTGCGAAAATCATAAAGTCAACTTTTATGTGATGATGATTTTGTATAAAAAAGATCACTATTGAAGATCTAATTGGACATGTTCCCACCACAGACCATACTGGCTTTTTGTGATATGCGATATCTAATAAAATATAGCTGTTAATAAATTTGATTAAATATCAAATACTGTCAATTATATGCACCAATGCATTTTTTGAAAGAAATTCATCATTTTATTCAGCAAGGATGATCAACAGTTACAGTAAAAACACTGGTAACTTTACAGGAGATTTTATTTTATTTTATTTTTATTTTTTCAAATAAATGCTGCTATTCTGAACTTGCATCCTGGGATAAAATGTGTAATTGTATCATTTCAAATGTATCATTTCCCAGAATCCTGAGATAAAATGTATCATAATTTCTACAAAAATATCAAGCAGCACAAACTGTGGAATGGCTGCTGAAAATTCAGCTATTCCATCATAGGAATAAACTACAATTCATAAAATATAGAACACAATTTTACAACATTACTGATTTTACTAGTTTTGGTGAGCATAAGATACATTTAAAAGCATGATAATGTATATTGCACATCCAGTGGTTTTTTGGTATTTTGGTATTTTGTATTCATTTTTACTTCTATATGGCACAATTATCAGACTTGATGAATAGTGAACAAAATTCTGCATTATTTACTTGACGGTGTGTATTTTACAACCTCCTACATGTCTTGCAACATCATATACTGAATAGGTTAGAACTGGTTTTAATTTAAATTCACAAAGAAAAGGCTCTTTATATTTCTTACTATATGCATCACATTGGAATAACTTGTATCAATTTTAACATACATTAAATAATACAAAACAAATAATTAAAGCTCAGTACTGCTCAGTAAAAGCTGCTTGTCTGCAGAACCTTGAACAGTGACTGTTATTTTTATCTCAACAACTTCTGACTCTGTACCAAATCAGGTATTGACTAGTATGCCCATGTCTAGACCTAGCATCTCAAAAGCACAAATGGATGTTTTTAGTCAAAGCGGGTGGTAGACGTTTGAAAGCTGCCTTTACGTCTGGGAGAGTATTTGGAAAGAGGCAGACGAAGGGTGATAATGGATGAAAATTTTCTTCTGACCCCATTCACTCTCCCTTTGTGAGTGACACCTGTCTTTCAAAGAGATTGGTGCTGCTGACACATCCTTATAACAAGGCAAAAGAGGAAGATGAGAGAGAGAAGTATATTGAAGTGTATCAGCATGCACAAAAAATGTGAAAGAAAAAAGATAAGGGGCAAAGATAGGGGTGAGGCTTCAAAGCGTGCTAGAAGTGGAAAGACAGAAATGACAGATTTACTTGCTTCTATTTTGAACATACGCTTTCTTCCTTGTGAGAACACATCCACTGAAAGCAATATCCCGCTTCTAATTCAGTTCAGCTGCAAGAAAGCTTGATTTTCTCAAACACAGACTCACAGAAGTATCAATCACACCCTATCTAGTTTTTCATGTAAGTTTTTCATATGTATATATATAGCCACAAGCAACAATCCAAGAACATGTGTGGAGAACATAATAGGTCAAAAGGATGCATAAGGCCAATTCTAGGTAAAATAAACCTTATAGAATCACTGTACTTATATGTAGATGTTCACAATGATTGCCCAATCACAATTTAAAATAGCACCATCTGAACTTTGATAGGCTCTTAGCAGCCTGATTTAATAAGCATAACACTGTTACTATGTAGTTAGAGTATATGGCAGAAATAGTAAGAGTGGTACGCTAGCATGCCAAATGCATACCGAATTACAAGAATAGCATGCCAAATTTATATTTTCTACCTTTTATATGACAGAAATAATAAGAGAAGTATGCTATTATGCCAATCACAAACCGAATTACAAGAACAGCTTGCCGAACTCATATTTTATACATTTCATATGGCAGAAACAGTAAGAGTAGTATGCTAATTGTCTACTGAATTAAATTTCTTCAAATATTTTTATTGTAGAATTCTATTCTATTCTATTCAGAATTCATATTTTCTAACTTTAATATAGCAGAAACTGTAAGAGCAGTATGCTAGCATGCTATTAAGAATATCATAATCAATTCATATAAACATATGAAAATATGACAGAAGCATCAGTAGTATGCTTGTATACCAATCTCATATTGTATTAATTTTGTTAAGTATGCTAGTATTTCTAGTAACTAGTAATTTCTTTATTTATAGCGCAGTGTCTCTGATAGCAATATGCCATTCAAAATAGCATGCTGATTTCCTATTTTATATGTTTTATATAACAGAAACATGCAGGTTGGTCATTAGAAATGAGTTGTATGCTAGTGTATTATTTGGAATAGTATACCGATTTAGTTTGAAACAGTATGCCAATCGCCTAATGAGTATGCTATTCAGAACAGCATAGTGCACTCTTATCTTTATAATGCCAAAACAAGTAGCATGGTATGTGAAATAGCATACTTAATATTTTTTATATGGCAAAATATAGCAAAAATATTTCAAGTATGCTATTCCCAATTCAAATTTATTTTTGTTTTTTTTTCTCTTTAAGCTGAAAGTCGGTGCTTGGTCCCCTAAAAAAGCATCATAAGTCATACGTATCGATTAACTATATGTTTTAAATCTCAGTATTATTGTTGTTGGTACAAGGCAACACATTATTAAGCTTTAAAAAAAAGTCTTAAATTTACAATAGTTCCCCTGTGTCTCACCCATCCTGCACAGATTATCAGGCACAGCCTGGGCAACGTTTAATTGGGATTTCAGTGGGAATGAGCCACGGCGCCGCACTGAGAGACAGTGTCCAGCTCGCGTCCACTGCTGTCGGAGCAGACAGGCATGCGATCTGGTGACTGGCACATGCTGTGCCCACGCGCTTCCCGTGCTGTAAAAACCAAAGACGGCGCTAGGAAACAGCGGCCGGGAGATTAGCGTGGCAATTATCTGTGAAGCAATTATCAGCCGGCGAGATGAAGACGACTGCTTTCCAAGGTGTTTCTTTATGTGTTTAATAGCTGTAGAGTAGTTTGATAAATTGTCAGAGCGAGTTTGTGCGATGCTAGAATTCACGGCTGATGGATCTGTTTGAGCTCTGATACGGTGAGAACTCAATTAATTAGGAGGAGTTTTTGTCTTTTCATTAACCTACTCTGACACTTTCTACAAACTATGCTAAGATTTAAGATGCCACCAAATAAACGAGGAGTGTGGAATCGTGGAATTGTCATTGTCATGTTGCCGAATTCCTGCCAGGAAAGGTACCGAGAGCCATTCAGTCTTCAACAATAACATCCATGCAGGCAGATGTGTGGAGAAATGCGTGGGGGGAGAAAAGCCACAATGTTTTCGCTTGATGAACATGTGTCCTTTGACATTTTTAAAACTTCTTTCGGTGTATGATCTTTTTACAATAACTGAATGCGACGTGTCATGCTGTATCCAATCTATTTATACACGTCTTCAGTGGCAGATTAGCTTTAAAGCACTAGCTTTTAAAGCACTAGTTTGACTAACAAAAGCAGATGTGGTTTGGGAAATGATTACCGATGCACAGTGACACCCAGGTAAGAGTAATGCAAAATGAAATTCATTCAGCTCTAAATGAGTAGAACAAATAAAAGTGAATATTTTATCACGTTGCACATTTTTGGCATCTGTTCTCACACACCTTACACTCTAAACGCCTTAAAGATTTCTCTCGCACCCTCGGTTTCTCGTAAACACGACACTCGCTCTTTGATCTGCTAATTCTCGCATGCTATCTCTCACCTGATTCGTCGTCAGACTTGTTCTCGTTCTCGGAGTCGGTGAGGGTGAGAGCAGAGTTCTCCCGGCTGGAGAGGCCAGAGCTGCGGCGGGACTTGATGTCGTGGCCGGCCCACAGCTGGATGACTCGCTCCGGTGAGATCGGGCCCTCTGGGTCGGAGTCCGCGTCGGAACCGGCACTCAGAGAGTAGCCGCGCTGCAAGAGGCCGATGTCTGGGCAGTACGCATTCTGATGCGGGGCCGGTTCACAAATGCCTAGCTCAGCTAGAGTAAAGTTCCCTAAAGTGGTAAAAACAAAGCATGATCAGTCAGTCGTTAATGCGTATGGAAGGACTGGCCTGAGACAGCTGTGATTCATCCTGTGAAGAAATCAAGGCCCAATTCCATTTCTACCCCTTTCCCCTACCCCTCCACTTCGCGCGTTCACGTAAAAGAAGGAAAGGACGTGAGGCCAAGTGCGGTGTCCCATACTTGGAATTTGTGCTCTGACTTAACCCATCACTAAGTGCACACACATAGCAGTGAGAAGTGCACACACACACACACCCGGAGCAGTGGGCAGCCAATGCTGTGGTGCCCGGGGAAGCAGTTAGGAGTTCGGTGCCTTGCTCAAGGGTCTCAAGGAACCTGAGACTCGAACCTGCAACCTTCAGGTTTCAAGTCCGACTCTCTATCCATTAGGCCACGACTGCCCCCAAAAGGGGTAGGGGTGTCTGGATTCTCTTTTGGTTGGAGGGGTAGGAGTAAGGGGAAGGGCCAGATAGCCCTTCAGATGAAGATAACCCTAACGGGTATAAAATAGAATTGGTATTGGGCCCAAGTCATTTAAACACACTGCAGCTACACTAATGAACTAAACCAACTAAACTAATGAACTAGCTTTAGACAGTGCATACATCCTTTCTAATAACATCCAAAACTAAAAACCATCACTTGGCAGGACATAAAACACAGGATATCATGACTGTACAATGCTTTGGTAGTGAGTACTATGATACCAGACGAGAATTACAGCATTAATTTTAATCAAACAACAATATTGAAAACAACTCATTGCTTTTAAATTATTTCTGATTGTTTACTTGATTGCATGAGTAATGTTTACTTAACTGAAAAATACTTGAAGGCCACATACTTTGTTTTCGGTTATTGTGTTCAATTTTATAATAATATTTAACAGTTTTCTTTTTTTTAAAAAAGGAGTGTTATTTAGCAGATTAGTTTTTCTGTGTTACCACAAATCATAAAACATCAGTGGTATTTGTTTCAATGTTCGTCATTGATTGGCTGCTTTTTCTAGACACAAAGAAGGAGCAGAGATAGGCCAAAACAATAGTTTTTACTCTTAACAATTTTATTTGTACTTTCAAAAGTATGTATTTCACATCAAAACATTATGATCATTAAAAACTATCCTCTTATTAAAATACTTTTGCCTTCCTTAATGAACTGGTGAAATTAATTAACTTTTATTTAAAGTTAAAAAGCCGATAAAGTCAATTTTAATGTGCATAGATGTATTATGCTCATACTAATGTATTCAACCTTGTGAAGAAACTTTTCTTCAGTATAAAGCAATCAGTTTTGATAGTTTTATAATCATTATTGAAAATAAATTTGTCTTGAACTTGGTCACTGATCCTGCCCACATCACATGCCAATCCTTTACCTAAATAAATAAATAGAAGTTCTGAAATACATGCATGTGTTCGATAATGAAGTCTGCATGCACAGTATTACAAAACATAAGAAAAAAAAAGTTTAACTATAATGCTATAACAGTACAAGTATCACTAATTAATTTACCAATTAATCAAAACTTTCATATGTAATAAATTTCACCCCATTATACATTTTACAGCCTCAAAGTCTTCTACACAAAGTCCAAAGATAAAATGAATGTTAACAATACAACATTTTTTGCATTAAAAATGATATCAAACAAACAAATAATTATTATTCTGTAAATTATACAGAATATGCACTATTCTGTAAAGCTGCTTTGGAACAATACAGTATGTACTGTGAAAAATGCAGTACAAATAAATTGAACATTCAAACTATATTAAGGCAGAGACTCACAAAGCAAAGGGGGGCAGCAGAAGCCTGAGGTTTAACAGCTCAAATCAGTGGACGTCAGCTCAGACGTCAGGTTGTGTGTGGTGCAGGGCTAAGGGGCCTATTTTATCCTGCAGCTCTTTACCCGCTGCGAAATTTCCCTCACAGCATCACACCTCCTACTTTGATGAGTGTGACCGCGCTCATGCACAAAAAACCTCGACTCACCACATTCACAGACAGCTGGACACAAGCCCTCTGCTAACTAATATATATGAACATAGTGCACGTCATCCAAATTAAAGCACATCAAACTGAATCGATAAACACAACGGAGTCCCAATTAAGGACAGGCTGTGAAAAAACAATTAAAGGATAAGGCATGCACAACCAATTTCTTCTCTCCAGTAATTAAAAGAGTCAATGCATGCCCTCCAATCAGCTGTAAATGAAGAAGTAATTTCATTCATTACCACTCTTTAAGACAGGAATCTTCACAGCGGCTGAGATCGATATTGTAAAAATCAAGCGACCTTCATAGTTGCTTTATTCCTGACTATGTGGTGGTTGGACATAAAACACAAGACACTTCTGACTGTAGTAGCTCGAAGATAATTATTCTTTTCAAAATTACTTAAGTTGTATGCTGTGAAAACTGGACACATTTACAACAAGTAATATAACTACACAACTACAAAATAACTACTACTAGTAATGCTACAAACACAACTAGTACTGGTATCAGTCTAGTCAGACCGTACTATACCTGACATGAAGTAGCTCAGGAATGGGGAGAGATCCATGTACTCTGCGAGGGCAACAACAACATAAAACAACATCTTTAATGCCCAACAAACTCGCATTCTACCTCATACATTTATCACATTTAAATGAAATACTGCACTGCTAACATTTTTTCCAACACCTCACAAATAGGTTTTCCCACTGTAGACTGTTTATTATAGCTCTTCGTAAAAGCACACAAAAGAATAAAACAGATTTGTATAAAACAAAAACATTTTTGATGGCAAATCACAAAAATTGTATTCCTAGGTTTGTGTGTGTGTAAATGTAGCATTTGTGAGTATGCAGCTTGCATTTGTTGATATGTGAAATTACAAATGTTTTTTATCATATTTTCATAAAATGTACAGAGGCTCAAAATGTATTTACACTTTTAAAATCATATTTAAAATATATGAATGCCATTCAATTCTATATAAATAATAGATTAGACAGGCAGACAGAGACAAGATACTATATGCATGAAGACGTATATAAACATTTGATGAAGATCTGCAGACTGTGAAGAAACAGACCATCTTGTTCCCTTCTTATGTTTACAAATTTCTATTACTGCCAGATGGAAAAATACCATAGTAAACCAAAAGAATGGCCATCTTTTTCTCAAACTGGGAATCATTCCCGGAGTAGGGACCGATCCCAAAAACACACTCAAAGCCTGTCGAAATCACAACTCCCAAAGGAGGTGGTCTTTCACAGAGAGAGGCAGAAAAAACAAACCCACCATCTTCAAGACCTTGTAATGTCATCAAAATGTCTCATAACTTCAATATGTTCTTGTAAAGTTCTCCAAAATACAACATACTTGTGTGTGTGTGTGTGTGTGTGTGTGTGTGTGTGTTTCATTATATTATTTGTTGTTATTATTTATTTTAACTGAACCTTAACTTTTGAATGCTAGTGTATAGAACACAATGACACTTCAAATCACAGTAGAAAAACAGCTGCACTTTAATTGATCACCACACGCACACAACTGCAAAAACAACAGTGCAAATAGTGCAATGAATAGTAGAAACAGTCAACAATATGGTAATTTGCATGATTTTTCATGGTGTGCTGGAAAACAGTACCACATCCAACTCAGCCGATATCACAGGGGTCTGAAATTCTGAGATGAGTGCAGAAAATGCTAGAAATCTTAATACAAATATATACATATTCATAATAAAACAAACAAAAAATCTACTTTTTATCTCTAATGTATATATGGTTAGTTAACAGAGTGTCATGTCTGTAAGCTCTTAGATGTTGGCTATTCCAGTTTTATCGGTGCATATGAGGTATAACATATTCATCCTCTTACATCAACAGTATGTGCATTTTTAAGCAACTTTAGTGAATCTGCCAAGTGAATCAATGTAAATATAAATGCAAATAAAAACAGTAAAACCAGTAGAGAAGGTAGGAGGCAGATCATCAGAGAGAGAGAGAGAGAGAGAAAAGTGATACATTATCACAGTGATTAACAGTGTGTGTGCACTTTACATATGTATAGCTGAGTAAGACGCCATCTGTGCAGATCTGAGTTCACAGTTGTGGATGGTGTTATTTAAAGATGTGTCAACTGATCTAAAGTAATGGATCTATCTCTATATCTACATATCTATCTATTCATTCATCCATAACTCCTAAGAAATGACTTTCTGTGACCTTACCAACATCTTTCATTTCACATTACATTTTAGATGCCAGATTAGTTTTACGTCTTAAGAAAAAGTTCAGAACTAGTTTCAATAATTTTGAAGACCACAGGGGGGTTGCGCAGGGTCTTAAAAAGGGGGCTTTTAGAGACTCTAATTTGACATCCAGTGCTTGTATCCAGGCTGGAGGTGTGTTTCTCCTGTGTTTTTTGCATTAAAGCCTTTTACAGGTGCCCGCACACACACTGAGGTAATTTAGGGGCCTTACACGCCCCCGAGGACTGACTCAAATCCAATTTTAGGCCCCAAGAGTGGAAATTGTCCGCTGGTCATTATGCTTCATCAGACCCATAAAAGAAGCATTTGACTCTCCCGAGAGAGGGGGCTGATTGGCCGTTCAAGTAATATAAAAAGACCTCCGCTTCAGCAGGGAGAAGGATGTGATTTGTGAGTCTAGATCTGCATGCCTCTCTGTGGTCTCTCTATAACCCCCCACACCCCACTACTGATGATGGCGGGTAATGGACCTGCTCCAGAGAGC
>JAPMOO012026011.1:0-12023 GCA_029874815.1 Luciobarbus comizo
CCGGAGCAGTGGGCAGCCATTTATGCTGCGGCGCCTGGGGAGCAGTTGGGGGTTCGGTGTCTTGCTCAAGGGCACCTCAGTCGTGGTATTGAGGGTGGAGAGAGCGCTGAAAACTCTCAAAACTCTCTTGTCTACTAAAAAAGCATGTTTCAAAATATGTCAACAAATCCCTTCATTTTCTCCTAAAGCAGGTGTTTATTTTAAATAAATTGATGGTTTCATGGTCAAAAAAACATTTATTTAAAAAAAAAAATACTATTTATCTATGCAAGGAATTTTTAGTGCTGCAGCACTAGAAGGAAAACAGCAGAAATGAAGCACAAGTAGTGCTGAACCCAAAGAAAACCACACAGAAAAGAGCTTGTAAAATGCTACTTAAACTGTATTTGATGCTTGTGTAAATATGTGAAATACTGTGAACGTTGGCCTCGCATCAGAAGACTCGACGCTGACTGAATGAATGTGCTAGTGAGGACATCATCAACGGCAGATCATCTAACAATTCTATTTAAAACAACAAAACATCTACAAAACAACACATCAAACAAAAACAATGGTTACTAACAGACAAACAGCTCAGGCATGTGTGCAGTAAAATATAGTTCATTAGGCAATTAAAAGCTTTGAGAAATTTTGTGAACTTTATTCACTGTGAAAACTTTAGATAATGTTTCTTTGTCATGTCACTTGTAATGTCTGGTTAGGACAGATTTATCCAGATGATATTTTAATTGCTTGATGCATTATTGTGTCTCATTTGTTGAGGACGCTCATCAGACCTGAAAGTGCTGGACCTGAAGATGATCTACTTAATGTGATAGTTATATGTATGAATGTGTAGACCAGATGAATTATTGAAACACTTCTCACATGCAGTGCAGTGATACGGTTTCTCTCCAGTGAATCCTCTCGTGTGAACATCAAGATTATATTTGCATGTAAAACTATTTCCGCACTTAGTGCAGGTAAAGCAACTCAGGTTTTTCTCCAGTTTTGAAGTGATTTTTTCCCTTAACACTCAATTCTTTGTTGTCCTCGTTTTCTTCAATCAACTCTGAAAATAAAAGCAAATCTGGCTCATTTTCAGTCACTCATAAAAAAAAACAAATGTGAAAAGACAAAGGTGAACCCTGATGTATCAAAGGACAGTAGACAATTGCTATACAACATTTTGATGCAATTTTATCAATACATTTACATTTTATATACACATCCCTGAAACTTTCCATGAATGAGGTACATTGATCTTCAAATTATGATTTTTAAAACATTAGAGACACAACTCCCATGTTACTATAGGGAGAACTATTAAAGGAGTAGTTTACTTACAGAACAAAAATTTAGAGATAATGTACTTACCCCTTGTCATCCAAAGATGTTCTTTCTTCAGTCGTAAATAAATAGTTTTCTGAGGAAAACATTTCAGGATTTCTCTCCATATAGTGGACTGAGAGTTTGAACTTCCAGAATGCAGTTTAAATGCAGCTTCAAAAGGCTCTAACCGATCCCAGCCGAGGAAGAAGGGTCTTATCTAGCTAAATGATCAGTCATTTTCTAAAATAAACTTACAATTTATATACTTTTCAACCTCAAGTGCTCGTCTTATCTAGCTCTGTGTGAACTCTGTTCATTCCGTTTCATAACAGTTAGGGTATGTCGAAAAACTCCCATCTCATTTTCTCCTCCAACTTCAAAATCATCCTAAATCATCCTGCATCACTGTTTTACCTGTTTTAGTAAAGGGCGTTTGTCCTTCTTTGCATGTTGTAAACACTGCATGGGTACTTCTGCAGCGATGTAGGATGTTTGTATTGGCCTCTGTTGTTTCCTCTGTCAATGTCCCAATGTATCAGACGCCGTTCAAGGGAAGTTTTAATGCGTTTTCATGTTGCGTCTCACAGACCACGTCCAGATTGTTTGGTTTAGACTACATTTGTTTCAATGGATTGTTTTTTTCTAATGACAGTTGTAAGTGCATTAACCCTCTGGTTGTGTTCGGGTCAAATTGACCCGGAAAAGATTTTCTTTTTCCCGAAAATACTAGTTAATGTTATCGCATTGGACTCTAACTTACTGACTTTGTTCACATTGGGTATAAGTACTTCTCATTAATTTTTTTTTTAATTTTCATAATTCTTGGTGGGTTTTATTTCACCTAGTCACACTTGTGTTCCTGGTCAAAAATGACTGGACTCCAAACAACTGCTTTTTCACAATATTAAACAAAAAATTATGAAAATTTAGTCTCTCACACTAGTGTGCTTTAATGTTTAATCAGGAAGTTTGCTTTTAAATGTTTTTAATTTGTACTAGACTTCAAACAATTGCTTATAAATCTGTCATTTTGCTATATTATCACCAAATATTGGATTCAATCTTTAATTTAGGATTGGGTTTGTGTTTCTATTTGCATCTGATTAATCGTAGGCCTCATTTATCTGAAATTAGGCACCTCATTTTTTGAGTGAAAAAAGCATTTTTTATGAATAATTTTCACAATATGAGATAGAAAAATATGAAAATTTGCACTGTTTCTCACACTAGTGTGCTTTAATGTTCAATCAGGAAGTTTTCTTTTAAATGCTTTTATTTTGTACAAAAATTGAGCATCGCATTAGTTCAGGCAGGCCACGTCAGTCGAGCTCGCATCAGCTGACGATCAGCTGTTCCTGACGTGTACCAATCCGGTTTCGACCCATACTACAGCGGTCTATTTAAATCCTAATCATTCAGCCTCTCTTCTATTGCTTGGCTGCATGCCACTTCTAACCGTTTCATGGCTTTACTGGAATGCGTTTCGCGATGAAAAATCTGCTAGTTTTAGCACAAGTCATTCTATTACTACTCACCATGTCTGATCAGGAATCAGACGAAGAACAGCTTTTCTCACGTAACGTCGGTGAGAATTATGATCTAGATGATGCTGCAGTCTCTGTACGCAGAAGTTTGTGTCTGGCCAATAAAACACCAGCTCTACTCATCGCAGATTGGCCCGCTGAGAAAATACTCGCTACTTTACATAACCAAAATATTCAGGCACCTCTGGGGCTAAATCACAAAGAACTTTTCAAAATTCTCTTGGAAAATATCTCAGAAATTCCTCCAAACCCATCGACTTCAACACCATCCAGCGGCAGGAAGGTCATTGCAAAAAGAAAGCACAGTTCCCGTTCCACTGTTCCGAAGAGGAGAAATACCGAAAGATCTGACAACATTTCCCAGGTTCAGTCGGCAGAGGATCCCGTGATGACAGCCCTCCAGAGCATCCAACGCTCGCGCTCCAACCTTGATGCCAGGATTCAAACACTGGAAGATCGGCCTTCTTTTTCGATCTGGAATTGTTGCCGCGCAGGTCTCTAGCTATGGCTATTCCAGCTCCTGTCACTGGAGCTCCCTTCTTTCCACCAGCCGCTGCCATCTCAAATTCTAGCAGGTAACGACATTAATTTTGTTAAAATTCTGCTGTGTTCAGAGAGTCAAGAAAAACGTTTCGTAGACTGTGGAGATATATCCGTACTGTTAAAAGATAACGACCAGAGACTGTCAAATTGTTTAACCATGCCTGAGTTTAACGTTGCTTTTGGTGTGTTTAGAGATGTCATCTCTGAAATGTATCCAAATAGTAGGGCCGAACTGGACACCTATCTTGCCATAATTTCAGACCTTGCAATGACCTATGGCGGTACTCTTTTTTTACAAATATCATAAGTCTTTCTCGTCGAAATCTGCCATGTACATTCAACAGTTCAATCAAAGACTGGACTAGACTTTAGTAGATTTGGTTCTGATAAGCAGACATTTTACCAGCCATCGCGCCTTGTCTTGCTCCCTATGCGGTTCCTTTACGCACACTCCCTCGTTATGCCCGAGATCCGCTAAACCCTCTTCTTCATCTGACCGCTTACCAAAAGAAGATGCTGAAGAAAAGGTTACCCCTATGATCCATACTCCCATGTGTTATAATGTCAATGAAAGTGTGTGCAGGTTCTCTAATTGTAAGTTTATTCATGCTTGCAGTTATTGTGGAGACAGGCATCCCAAGTCCGTGTGTCCACGAAGAATGCGTGTAGCGAAAAATAAAGCCTTCTATGCCTGTCAATGTTCCTGAACTCGACAGAGCATTAAAGAAGCATCCTAATCGATGTTTTGTGAAATATTTGATATCTGGACTTGTAAAAGTTTCTGGCTGGTTTAACTCTCCTTCCCAAAACATCTCACATCTTTAATCTTCAGTCAGCTCTTAAAGAACCCGAAGTAGTCGACAGTCTATTGGCTAAAGAGGTTGAGAAAGGATATATGATCGGACCCTTTGATAGCGCTCCTTTTCCTGTTTTTCGAATCAACCCGATAGGTGTAGCTACAAGGAAATATTTTGGGAAAAAGCGCTTAATTATAGACCTGTCAGCTCCTCACAACAACGAGCATATTCCTAGCATGAACAGCTTGATTCCATTCGTTTCTCTGTTTTATGCTTCGGTAGATAATGCTATTCAGTTTATTAAAACAGCTGGGATGGGCGCTTGGCTGGGCATGCTGCTTCACCCGTCTCAGTGGCACCTTTTCGGTGTTCAGTGGCGTGAAAAAATGTTTTTCTCTGTCAGACTTACATTTGGATGTCGTAGCAGTCCTCGTATATTCGACACCTTATCGGAGGCGCTTTGTTGGATTCTCTTAAATAACTGTAAACTGCCTTTTGTTGGATGATTTCTTGGTCGTAGATTATCCGAATTCACAACCTGAGCCATGTATTAACTCACTGAAGGAAACATTCGATAAGCCATCAAATACTATCGAATTCCTCTGAACTAATCTAGATAGCAATCTCATGCAAGCGTCTTTGCCCCTTGAGAAACTTAATCGCATTAGGGAAGTGATGAAAGGCGCTTTGGAACGTGAATTTTTAACTAAAAAAGAACTGCTCTCACTATTAGGACATTTAAATTTCACAATGCAAATTATTTCACAAGGTCGTTCTATCATTTCTAGGCTTATTGATTTGTCCAAAACAGTCGATGGATTGCTTGATCCTATCAAGTTAGATTCAGGCAGTAAATCTGAACTGCAGTTTTGGTTCCTCCTAATTGAAGGCTGGAACAGGATTTCTTTTTTCTACAAAGACAGTTGAAAATTCTGTTGCTTTACATTTTTTCACTGATGCCGCTCCTTCAATTGGATTTGAGGGATTTTTCAATAATCAGTGGTCTGCTAGCGCTTGGCCAAAAGAATTGTTAGATCTTCCTTCTAATACACTATCTACAGCACTTCTAGAATTATATCCAGTGGTTGAAGCCTGCATTCTTTGGGGTAATCTATGGTCCAGGAAACAAATTCTCGTTTACTGTGATAATGAAGCAACGGTTCACATTATTAATAAGGGGTGCTCCTCAGTTCCCTTTATTAATAGATTTTTGAGGCGTCTTATGTGGACATGTATTAATAGCAGTTTCACGCTTCGTGCTGCGCATATACCTGGCCTTGACAATAAAATAGGTGTCTGCCTATCTCATTTTAAATTTCAGGAGTTCAAAATACTGTGCCCAGATGCCGCTCCTTCGAGCCTGCCTTGCCCAGCATTTGCACTGACATTTCTCGACTAAACACCACCCTGCAATCTTATATTTCCGCAGCAGCACTGTACATGAGATCAAGCCTAGCCAAATCTACATTAAAAGTTTATGACTCTGCTTGGCTTCGCTTTACTACCTTTTGTGCTACCTCTTCAATTTCTGTTTTGCCTGTCAACATTGCTATTGTACGTTCAAATATCATGCCTTGTCATCTAGATCAAATGCAGCCTTCCTCTATTAAAAGTCAGATTTCAGGCATTCAGTTTCATCTAAGATGCTTGGATCCATCCGTCTGCAGCTTGTTGGGACATCCCTCTATTCGTCTGCTACTCGACGGCATTAAAAAAGAAGCGCCAAAAGGCAACGACAAGCGCATTCCACTTACTCTCTCTCTTGTTCAAAAATTGGTTTATAAACTAAGACGGGTGTTTCAATCCTTATGTGGGTACACGTTTGGAGGCTGTGTTTCTTTGTGCTTTTTCTGGTTTTCTCAGGGTGGGGGAATTCACTACACATAACAAATATTTTAATCCTTCATATGATCTCACGGTGTCGGATCTCACTTTCAAAGAGCTGTATTTTACAATTTCCCTTAAACATTCCAAGTCTGACAAAGAATCTAAAGGCATTCCAGTTGTTATTGCTCGTACTAATACAGCTTTTTGTCCTTTTTATTCCATGTCCCGGTATCTGAAATTTCACCCTCACGCTTGTCCTGATGAGCCTCTATTCATCACTGAGGAGAGAAAAGCCATGTCCAGATCCTGGTTTGCCACTCCTGCGGCCTCTCCCCGGAGTGCTACACGACTCACTCCTTTGCGGCCTCTGTCACAACAGTTCCCACACTGAAAGCTCTGGGATGATGGTCTTCCATTGCATACGAACGCCATGTTCATCCTGGAATCAAAGACATTTTAGATGCGCAAAGAGCTATGGAATCTATCAAACTGCTTCTCCTTTTCTCTCATGATTGCTATAAAGGTTAATATTGCATTTAATTGTCCTCGTGTTTTCTATCATGTTTTGCCACTTCAGCAGCAGAGCTTGATGCAGGGTGCATGCTTCCCCGACCAGACTACCACTAGTTTACACTAGTCTGTAATACACACCATGCTTGTTGTAGCTAATTTGCTGCCACTAAGGGTGTAGCTTCCCCATTCCCACAACATTAACTGTATGCTTTTATGTAATAAATATACTTTGACGAAAGTGGTCCTGACTGAATTGCAAAAAGTCACACTTGTCAAAAATGGCCGGCCATTGAAAGTGAATGGGGAAGAATGAAAGTAAGAGAAACAACTAGTGTTCAGGAGAATATTGTGCTTGCAAACATAAAGGCCTTGGGTCAGTGCATGTGTGGATTCATGTATACTCACGCTATCACACACACACCCCTAAATGAAAGAACAGAAGTTGACAAAAAGAATGAATCCAATATTTAGTGATAATACAGCAAAATGAGAGATTTATAAGCAGTTGTTTGGAGTCTGGTAATTTTTGACCGGGAACACCAGAAGTGTGACAGGAGTCCGAACACAACCAGAGGGTTAAATAAGGTATTTACTTTCTTTCTTTGTAACACGTGTGTAGACAGTTGCTCAAAAATATTTCTCATTTTGTGTCAGTTTCATTTGAGCAGCAATATTGTGGTTAAAGGACATGTCATTTACTTCTCTTTCTTTTTTATATGGCTAAAGAATGAGTGCTAAACAAGCTATAGTTTTGCATTATGCATATAATTTCGGATTAGTGACACACAGATAGGATTCAGTCAATTATTAATGGAATGTTCAACAAACGTGTATATACAACACATTAATAGGTGTTGAATCAAAATCACCAAAAAAACAACAAAAAACACTTTTATCAATACATAGCAGATTTATCTTCATAGCTTCAAAGCAACTTTACATAAAATGCTTGTTTCTATGTCAGAAATGACTGTCGATGTAATGTCCATATTGCAGAAATGTACAGTTTTCTAATAGAGGTCTGTCAAGTCAAGTAAAGTCACCTTTATTTACATAGAGCTTTATACAATGCAGATTGTGTTAACTATGTAACAGTGTGTCAATAATGCAAACAAAATTCAGTTCTGCTGTAAAGCTGCTCTAAAACGAGGACAACAGTGAGCAGTCAGTTTCTCAGTTAAAGTCAGTTCAGTGAAGTCACAAACAGCCAAAAACAAGGGTTACTGACGCAAACATTTCAATTCATTTAGATATGATTCAACACTATTTGCTTGAAGTTGTTTTGTGTTTGATGAGAAACCAAACCAAAAGCTGAAGATGTTTTTCTGGTGTATTCAGTGTCTTTGCAAATCTACACGATCACCATAAACTGACGTGACAGACAGTGATCAACTAGAGACATTTACATAGATGGGTGAAGTAATCTCCTGATTTTGTAAATGTGGCCAATTATATTTGCATTACCTATCTAATTAATTTTGAAGTAAATACAAAAATAAAAATAAGATTTGAACGTTTTGAAAATATGAATAAAGGCAGTTTTCTTGTTTCTGCTTGTTTTATTTCAAGTTGAAAAGCAAACTGTTTAAACATGGTACTTCCCTTTGCTAATAGGTCTAGAATAAAGCAGTCATAAATGCTATGCACCTAATAACTAGTAATACATTTCATTTCATTTCTAAAGCACAAATGCACTGGGTGTGGGGAGGAAAAGGCACAATGGACACGAAGAAGAGTAAAGTATCAGAACTATGGCAGAAATCACAAACAAAATGTCTGAAGGTGCAGGAAGCTCAATATTTGCACACTGACGTGCCTCTGTGTAACTTTCCAGGTGCTAAGCACCGCCTGACGTCAGGACGCTGGACTCCGCCCTCTCCGATGATTGACAGCTGCATCTACCAATCAGCAGCTGAGAAAATGAAAGTGAAACGAAAAACAGCTCGAGGAAAAAACAAAAGAAAAAACCCCCACCAAACTTCAAGCAACTCATCCCAGCATCACACACTCAACACAAGAGTTCAGAACACATTAGATCTACAAATATATTTAGAGGTGAGTGTTTGATCTTTCTCTGGTTGTTGCCAGTTATTTGTGCTTCTGAGACTTTCATGCTGCGCTGAAGTCATTTTGATTAATTGTTTTAAAGCTCTTCATGTCCTGATCAAAGAGTGTGTCTGTAAGTGAATGACAGGAAGCTGCCCAGAGAGGGAAATACACTCTGGCCACTTCCGGTTAGATTCTCTCCTTCCGAGCCAGAGCGCCAGTTTCATTTCTATATCTGCTGGATTGTTCATTAATATTTCCATTCAAATTGATACCCAGCCAAAACGTTTAGTTTTATTTGAATAATATAGATTAGAAAACTAACATCTAATCATTTTAAAGTGTGATGAAAGTGTGTGTTTTATCACTCAGCGCGAAGAAGATATTATCTGTGCTGGTTCATGTTGAGAGCACCAGAGAATATGAAATATGAATGAAACGCGCTTTCTCTGGTCCAGATATCAACTATTATCCGTCTTGTTACGCTCCACGTGCTGTTATATGAAATATTGTTACGGTCATATCTACAGAGATGAACTGATGAATTCTCCGCTCTAATTAGTGTTGCCAAGTCATTTTCAGGGGAACTTGCTCAAATTGTGCAAAAGACATTTTATATATGTTCATTTAGATTTGTTTGTATAATAATAGAAATGCATAGGGGAGAGAGGGGCACAAAGTAATTCTTTGTCCACAGTAATTTCACACGTGTCTGGTACAAATATGTCGCTTTGTTTCATAAATACAGTGTATACATTTTTCTTTATTTACCCTCAAAAATCAAACATGCCCCGTAGGTGGGGTACATTGTAACAGCTGAGGGGCACGTTGTAACATGACCATATGACAGCCTAAAATATTATCTGATCTTATGAAAAAAATATACAACACAAACTAAAATATTTTGTCAATAAAATAAAATAATTATTTATTTTAAATAAAATAATGGCGTTTTTTAATAATTAAAAGTAATCTGATTTTTGAGTTTGACAATGAACACATTGCAACCATGCCTGGGACGGCCCATATAAACAAGGCAATATGCTTTCCATGTCTTGAAATAATACTTTCTGAACATTAAACAATGATTGTCAGTCTTTATTCACCTGTTTCCTGTCGTTTCTCATTAAAATGTATTCAAGTAAATAGTGTAAATTACATCTCTAATGTCATAGAATAGCACGGCAGGGCAGATTGTAACGCAGTGTTACATCTTACCCCATCTGTGCAACTTTAATATAAAACCGGTTAGTGTCTTCTGCTAGTTATCGAAGCATTAAATAACATCTAAACTGATAAATAACAGATTGGAGATTAAAATAATAGCAGATTTGTCTCATTTTAAATTAGTAATAAAAACTGAGATTAAAAATTTACTTAAGCCAGAAATATAATTTTACTATGGTAAAATAAATGTTCAGCGATATCCTCAAAAAACTTTTGAATTTTGGCGCACTTTTTTTCTCTATATAATGTTGATATGGTAACTAGTAAATACTGTAAATCTGGTTATGCTAGCATGTGTGGAAATATATATAAAAAACGTGTTACAACTAACCCCGAGTTGTTTTCACCGATGTACAATCTGTACGGTAACACTTTATGGTAAGGGTACGTGAATTACCATGAATTCATGCATAAATTAATATATGAATTATGCATTACTTCATGCATTAATATCTCATTAATTATCAGGAACTAACATGAGTTCAAAGTCTTTCATTCATAACTTCATGGATAAACAACATCTTAATTATGATTTATTACACATGATCATGATGTTTTCTTTGTTCACAAAAAAAACAAGGTCTTTACTATCCATTGCGGATAAAGCTATGCTTATGGTTCATGATTCAAAAAAGCATTATTTTGTGCTTGTAAGACTAGTTGAATTATTAAAGGAATATACAAAAATCCTCATGCATGCATACAGGCTAGAACAGTATATCAATTAATGTGAGAACTAATGTTTTTCATTAAATATGATATGAGTTATGAAGCATGTTCATATCTTCTTCATATAGCCTGCAGTAAATGTACAGACCCCAACATTGGCCAATCACAGCACATAGCTTGTGAATTCTGTTGACATCCAAATACAGTAGTCATCATTAACTAAGCATGACTTCATCATGTGTGTGGCCCCTCAACTAAAGTGGTGACTTCATACACCATGAACTTTAATTGCCTGTATATCTGAAAACTCTTTACAAAACCATACATATTTTCTTTAAGATAGCTGAAGCTGTATGCTCCTGCTCACAAAACCCCCTGCAACTAACATATAATTCCGTTTTCTGCACTCTATACCCTACAAAGGACGAGCTTGTAATGTCTTTATCTCTTCATCAAGCCTGTTTGCGCTGCGTGTTTCAAAGCCAAGCACGCACTTTGTGCATGCGATCAGCTCGTTTTCCGCGTCTCAGAGTGGTTCCTTTCACTGTGAAGTCTGTTTTTGAATGTACTTTGAGTTTAGCACACATCTGAGAACGCAACGGGCACCAGTTACGTTTTGTTTTCATATCAGCATAATTTTCAACATTTAATGGGCAAATGTTGACAGTATTTCACTAGATTTGAAATGAGACGCATTTGTAAACCTCTTTTCACAGAAGCTGGAGTTTTCCGCCAAAATAAAAGTTCATAGGTTTATCTCTTGCAAGCAAGGACTAAAATTAACAGACGCGAACAAAGAAAATATTGTACAGGCAGAGCAAGCTCACTGTTGGATGGATGAAAAATATAAATATTGCGGTGGGGGTTTATATGAATCTATTTCTGAAGGGAACTGACTTAAGAGAAGTTTCGATGGCATTTTTTTCCCTCTTATCACTGCTCTTCCATAAGCGAATCCTGCTCCAGCTTCTTCCAGCACCCCCGGCACTCAAACTCGGCAGGGAGCAGTCTGACGCCAGGCCCAGTACTAGAGTTAGCATGCCCAGAGTCCCGGTCAGCCCCTGTACTGAGCTAGGTGTCCCATATGGAGTGATTCCTTCCACAGTAAGGTTTCCCTTATGGTAAACCCATGTTTTCCCTTGAAAGACCTGCTCTGTCAGTCTCTGCTGGCAGAAGTTCTATCCCTACTCCCTGGTAGGACCTGCCTCAGAGACCCATTCCATATGTAGCACTGCTAAGTAAGTATGGACTACTTAGGTCAGTCCATATCAGTGTCACCTCCCTATGGGTAAGATGTGGTCTCCGTAGCAGCCTTCTCCTTGGGAAGGCACACTGTCACAGAGCTGCCCTCTGTTCCCTCTGCCTAGCCCTTTGGTATTAAGACATGAACACATACTTGGGTTTTAAAAATCCTTTATTTACCTTGATGTGTCAGCGAGGAGGAGAGATGGATTTTACACACCTGCAACTAGATTGTTGTGTTCAGACTGGCCATCTGAACACTAAAACTGTTGGACATTTAAGTTTTTCTTACAAATTGTTT
>JAPMOO012026054.1:0-13956 GCA_029874815.1 Luciobarbus comizo
AACGTAACACATATTTCATATAATAGGCTACATTCTGTAGTGAAGCCATGGGATCATCACTTCATTTACACTCCTGTTGCATTATGGGAATGTGTTGGTGGACTGAAGACATTGATGTTGTCGAATGACTCAGAGATTATCGTAGAGACACTGGCCACCCTGTCGTGATTTACTGAGCCATTATGTGCTCCCTTGCAAGGTGTGTGTTTGCATGTGTTTGATGTACATGCTGTTGAACGACAATGGTGAAGACTTACAGCCAGAGAGCTCTTTTTGACTTCAAAATATGTGATGTTATGTTATGAACTGTGTTGTTTGTTTTGATTTTATTTTGTATTTGATTTTATTTAGATATTTATTAATATTTTGATGTTTTAACATATTTATATTAATTACATTATTAATTTTAATGAATTTATAAATAAATTTGCTTGTGACATTAAATGACAACTGTTAGTAGATGAGAAAATTCAAATAAAACATTTAGCGAGGTTAACAGTACAACAGTGAAATATTCCAATTTAAAATAACTGTTTTTTATTTTAATATATTTCAAAATGTAATTTATTCCTGTTATAGCAAAGCTGAATTTTCATGGTGAAATCATGGAATTTTTTCAGGTTGTTTGATGACTAGAAATTTCAAAAGAACAGTATTTACTTAAAATATTTTGCAGGAATTTAAATCAGTTTAATGTGTCCTTGGGTTAGTAATTAATGGCAGATTTTCATTTTTGGGTGAACTATCCCTTTCATTTCTTTAAAAAATCTTACTGCGCCCTAAACCTTTTTTGTAAACACGAAACATTCTCTGAAAACATGCCCTAATGGCCATTTTCCTTTGAAGGTAAAGTGAAATTGTTTAAAATATCTTGAGAAAAATCTTGTTTTTTCATTGTACACTGAGATGTTCTGATGGGAATTTCAGTCAGTCTTGAACACAGAACAAGCGGTAAAACTGTTACATCACATCAGACTGAAGTTAAATCAGTTCTTTCCTGAACTAATAAGGTTATGATTAATCACTAGAGGTGTCAGCCAAATGTCACAGGCATGTCTTTCATAATCATGGGATTTGGACATGTTCTTTGGAAGATTTTGGTCTGCTTTCCAATCTAATGAATGTCTCTGCCGATGATGATTTACCTGTAATATTTACTAAGTGTTGAGCATTGAAGACTAAACAAAGTTGAGGACAAAGAGCAGAAAGAGAAACAAAGATACATAAAAGGAGTGTCTCCTTGATTTAAATGCGTTTATACTGTAGATTAAAGCTAGTAAATCTCGAATATGAGTGTGATGTGAAAATAGTCAGCATTGTTTCTGGTTTGTTGATATATTTTTTTGCACATTTGATCATGTGAAAAACATTAACCTTACAGCTGAGCAAGGCTCATAGACAAGAGCTTGTGGTTGCGGTGTTCTTTGTTTGTAAAATCTGTGAGCTGAAGCAATACAGATGAACATCTGAACTGTCTGTGTTATAGTTCACCTCTGAAAGCCTTAATCATTCTTTCGTCCTTCCCCGTTCACCCCACAGCTTGCCAGGAGCATAGACAGGAGAAAAAAGCTAAAACAAGAAATGAAGTCTCAGAAGCAGAGAACACAGTTGCACAGTGAGAAGAGTTTGCTCCCTACCCTTTGTGTTGGTAAATGAGGCACAGAAGGAAAATAATGAATTATTGTGTGATTCACTAGCAGCTAATTCAATCTTAATTACAAGCAGGAACAGCTCTAAAATGTCCTGACACATTATCTCACCCATTGGTACACTTAACATTAGCATGAATTAGCATAGTGTTTCAAATAGTCATGCACTGAATCACCATATTTTAATGCTGGACACAAACTGTGGATAGACTGAAAACAGACTTCTTTGAATATACCCAGTCAATGCTTTTATACAGGATCAGAACCTAACATCTGAAAGGATTAGGATATATGCCTGACATCTCTGAATCTACACTATCGTGTAGATATTATTTCATTTTTAATATATTGTCATATATTCGCCTGATTCTACATTTGTTTGAGAAGATATACCTTGGTATTTTGTATATACTATATAACTAAGCACTTAAAATGCTGTATTGGCTAATTAGTGTTAATGCGCCATCTGGTGGCCAATGTTAAACAACCTGAACTTGCACCTATGCCTATCAGGAATATATTCATTAATGTTTAAAGTATAAATTCAGTGCTCATTATGGCACTCTGGGACCATTAAACCCAATCACCATGTGCAATATAATAAGAGATCAAAGTGATTTTAGAGCTAAGAATGGAAACCAAGTTAGAAGTTCAGAATTTCTTTTTAAGAGGCAGTACACACGTTTTAACAACTAATGTTACAAGAACCACTTAATTCAAGCACATTATGTAGCATGTCAAGATTGTGTTTCTAAACAGTATGAAAAAAATATACACATTAGATTATTTCCTGAAAGAAATACCTGTGCTTGCAAAGCAATAAAAGAAAAGTGCATTAAAATGATGTAAAATAAAACTTTAGACTAGAAACTCATATATAAATTAATGAAGAGAGGAGGGAAAGGCTGAAATTGATGAATGAACATAAATAAAAAAGACAATTCTGGGCCAAGTGTACCCAAATCTCAAGACATAAGTGTAAATAAATAAAAAATAAATTTAATTTTTCAGTCTCTATAGATGATTCTTGAAAATTGTATATTAATTTATGAGAAAGTTTAACCTAAATTTAGATACCCAAGACTGAAAAATTATCTTTGAAACATATTTGCCATATGTATGTTAAGCGATTCAGACTGCATTAGTAAATAAAAAATGCTGGAGTTTCAAATAAACCCCAACCCGAATGTTACAGCAATATCAAAACTGTTTTGTCTTGCAAGCACTGCAATAAATTGAAGTCGACAGTCTGTGAGCAATGATCATGCACAGAGTAGGATCTGTGCAAGCATTTTTAGAGGTCAAGGTATATATATTGGAAAACCGAACCCGAGGGGTCATTTAAATCAGACCTATTCCTCTACTACCTTACCTCAGCTCCACAGGGGAAACAAGCCATTTTAAAACTACACAGCCCTTCTGTATACACAAAACAGACAAGGTAAAATGAACAAAATAACAATATAAAAAAAAAAACAATTTTATTTACAGAGTCTGAAAGTTCAGAGGTATTTACATTGCTATTTATATTCCAGCTGTAAAACAGTAACGCTACACTAGATTACAAATATATGCAAATGAGCCTGTCACTCTGCACACAATGAAAACGACGCACCGGTGACATTTGAGGCCAGTGGGATAAAATTATACAAACAAATTATGACTGCAAGGCATCTGGAGAATGAAAAAAAAACAAGCAAATGAGGCTTTGCTGAAAAGAGGACCCGTGTAGGTTTGGTCCTCCTGAAAGCAGTATACGTTGCAATATGGACCTCCACAATCACAGAAACTTGACGCAGACAACACACTTTCAGGCTGCTCAGGTGGACAAACTCAAGTTACTGTGGACACACACACACACACACACTCTCAGTCTGAGTCACTGCTGCTGCTAGAGGAATCTGTTGACATGGCCTCGACATCATCTTCATTTTCCTTGTTATGACCAGGTGGCTCCAGGCCAAAATCGTTGCCATGGTGAGGAGGCAGAATCCCCATGGAAACATCAGCAGACTGCCAAGGATATTGTGGGGTTAGAATATCTAAAAGTGAAAGGAGAAAGACATTAGCAAAAAATAAACATCAAGGAAACATTCTCTACTTCAACAGAAAAGTACATAGCCACACACAAACCACAATATTTGTATGATGAAGACAACCGGGAACAGAAAAGAGCATGGACGGATGAAACAGAAGAGTGAACCTGCCTGGTAATCTCCCAGCAGCCAATGCGTCTCCTGGCAGGTGCCCGTTCACTCCGTTGGTGGACATATTGCTCATGTTACCCAGTATTCCACTGCGCATCTCCAGATCAGTGGGGTACGGCCTGCGGGGGTCACCTACACATACATCCACATCACAAGAACTTACAAATATAACCGAACAGGTTTCTGAGGAAATCAAATGAATAGTGAAAGAGATGAATAAAAGAACTGGACACAGAAGAAAATACTGTCCGCTTACCTGGAACCCAGTTGAGAGGAGCACACACTGCATTACTGGCACTGATCCTGTGGGCATATTTGATGATCTCCTCTGAAGAGACACTCCCTGATGAAAGCACACAAAAATAGTGAGACAAGAGGCGATTTTTAACCAGAGCAGTGTCTATTTGATATTATGGTAAATCAATACATTAAATCAACTAAATATAATACAATTACTTGCATCTCAGTTTTGTGACTGAATCAATCCTACTGAGAACTCCTGTATTTTCCTGAATAAAAGCACATTTTAAATAATCTAAAACTTAAAATCCAAAGAGGCTTTTTTAAGGCAAGTTTAAATAAATTACATTAGACTTGGAGTTTATAGTGTGTGTTTTTTTTTTAAATAATGAATGCCACTATAAATTATGATTGTATTATAATATATATTACATATTTTACATTTTACATATATTTTACATTTCTGAGTACCATTAAATTTAAAGGATTTCTTGTGAAGTGAAGGAAACTAAAATACATCTTTACAGTGTTTATAATGTTCCTGAACTTCCTGAAAGTAATAATAAAGTGTCTTGTACACTGATGCACATTTTCTGAATTTTTTTTCCCTCTCAACAATGCAAATATGACCTAGTGTACATTATAGTCAGGTGAGACTTATTTTCCAGAAAATATGGTCATAATTTTAACAACACAATAATACCTTTTCTGGCCTTTTCAATAGACTTCAGCTTTTCTTTAGCTTGGTAGACAGCAGTGGCCTGATGAATGAAAAACAGAATTATTTTCAGTTTAAAGAACTGATTCATAAATATCGTGTCAAACACAGTTTGTATAAAAAGACTGGGTGGGTTGCACTTTATTTTAAAGTGTTCTTGTACAAATACATTCTGGTTAATATTAGTACACTATACCTTCTAAATGTTTAAGGTTTGGTTTAGGGTTAGTTGCTTGTAATTATGCATAATTTACTGTAATTCATATAGTAATTACATATAACAATGTAAAAAAAAAATGTATATATAGTGTCCTCGTTGTGAGTTCAAAGTAATCAAAATACATTTGTAATGTTCTTTCTTAATTTTGTAATTTCAAACGACCAATGATTTTTCTCAAATCAAACTCACAACAACACAACAAGCAGTTGTTTTTGTTGGAAATCAAGTATCTACAAAGTTGCACAAAAAAGTGACAGTTTGTAAAGTAATAAAGCATGCCGATCTGTAACCGAATGTTACTGAAATAAACATGCATTGGCTCAGTTACCAGTATATGCTCAGCCTCTTTGAGTTGTTTCTGGAGCTGCTGGATATCGCTGTCTCTCTTCTCAACTTCCTTCTCCAGCGCCTGCATCTCCTGGTGCACTTTGCCCTGCTCCGCCGCCGTCTGCATGAGCTCCTGGAACTCTTTATCTCTCTGCACTAACAGCTCCAGTATCTGCTCACAGGGTCAGCATACGGTCAATTCATGCACTACACAGCAATTCACAAGGCAATATTTATACTATTGCTAACTCTAATTAAACAAAATGCATTTCTTAGTTAGGATTTCTTTTTCCCAGGCCAAATCAGAAAACCTGTAAATATCAGATACAAATCTGTAGTCTTGAGATTTCAGTGATGTACTTGTATGTGTAAACACTGTCTCTCACATCTGTGTCCTCTCCATGTTGGGGCAGTTTCTGTGTCCTGGACAGCGCCAGCATCTCTATCAGCTCTCTGCAACACAAACAAGATCATACGAGAACCGAAGGGGAGCAGTGTGTGAATAGTAGTAGTGTTAACAGTTGTGAAAACAGCAGACTCGAGTGGACAAAGGAGACTGTGACTTATTTATTCCATTATGATCTAATCCAACAACTGTTAGCAGGAATCACTGGGAATTTCATGAATTAACTAGCAGTTTAATATAATTCTGCTTTGTAACAGCTAAAAAAGCAGACAGAAATGACATCAAACTTTATTTCATCTAAACATGCAGAATATATGAAGACAAACCTGGATAAAACTTCAATATCATCCAGAGTGGATAAAAGCTTGTCTTTCGTCGGTTTCTCTGCCGCCGCCGCCATGACTGTTTCTCGTCGCTCGCGCATGCGTGAAAAATACCACAGTGACGCCTGTTGGCAGAAGGACTACAATATACAAACGCTCTCAATAAAATATTATCTGTGGTGTTCATAAACAGTTCTTGTAGAACTGCGGGGGTAATAGAGTAAACGACGAAGAGCATAAAACTGGTTATCACGGCAATACCTGTCTGTCACTTATAGATACCGTTGTAATGTGGTACTTGCTCATTTTCTCAGCGCTGCTGAGAATCAGCCAATCTTCTATAATATCAAAAAAAGTGAACCACTCAGAATCTAGGGGGTGGAGATGGGTAGGTTTAGGGGTGGAGATGGGGTGGGTTTAGGTTTAGGCAGGTGGGAGGATCTTTAGGCTCCAGCGAGACGCTTCTGATCAGGAAACTAAACGGTTTCATTTTGCGCTGTCTTTTCTTTCTCGATCTCGCGGAAATAATCATTTACATAAACTTTCAGTATGGTTAAAGTTTCTTTTAACAAGGCTCTCGCCATAAAGGATCCAAAGAAGGAAAGTCTCATTCTTGGTGTACAGGTACTGTAACGTTACTAATCAATCTTGCTGTATATTTACTATTTAATTGCGTAACCGCATTTTAGGAATGTTTGGGTTCAATATTATCTTTTAACCGAAAAGTGCAGTTATATGTGCACATTGTTTTTTATTATTATTATTTTATATATATTATCTTGAGAGAAGTGTAGAAAGTATCCCAAATGCAGAAGTAAATGTGTTTCTTTGTTTAGGTTTGCTCATCAAACTTTGATCAGGTTGAAAGTGTATAAAATGGCTGACGGCCCAAAGTTTGTCAAAGACACAGATCTGTGGTCAAAGACGAGTAATCACTAATTAACGGGTAAAACGTTACTGCAGTTTTTTCCACCTCCTTAAATTGATATTACTACCTGCTACCTGCCCTTTTTATATAAAGAGATAATAATTTTATATAAAGTGAAAAGAAAAAAAAAAAAAAGTTTTTTATTCAGTAACTTATGTCCCTCATTTTCATTGTCATTTTTTACTTTAAATAATATTTTATGTATTTATTTGTAATTAATTTTGATATATTCAATTGATATGCTTTGAAATATCTACTAAAAACAAACTAATTTACACAAGCCCCTATGGGATCTGATACAAAGTTAAGTGAAAATAAGTGTAATTAGTTACTACTGTATTTTGACAGAAACCTTGGTTGCCATAGTACGTTTCTGTAAGTGTAATGGAATGTTAATAAACGCATAATTTCCTGGTATTGTTGGGTGTTAGACTGCCTGAACAGACTGTACTGGGCTGCTTGTTTGTGTGTTTTTTGGCAGCTGACACAGCCTGTTGTTGCCTCACTGACACTTTTTCTTTATTATATTTGTATGCGGATTTAAAAAAAAAGGTCTTCACTGATCATTTTTTATTAGAAAAAAGATTAAATACTTGTCACACAGTGACAGAATAGAATAGAACAGAACAGAAAGAAAATGGATGACAGTCTAGACCCACATAGAATTTACGTGGGTGGGCTGCACTAATTAAAAATGACCAAATCAAGGCTAGACGATGGGCCAGTGGTGCAGTTACCTCTGGCTAAAAGGGGGGCACTTACAAATGTAAAATTGAAATTGAAAATGATAAGCAGTAGGTGCATTCCAGTTGACCAAGGGCCCTGTGAAGTGGACCATTTTGTGTGTGTGTGTGTTTTGTGTGATGTTTCTCTGAATGGTATTCTTTCAGAATAATTTAACTGTGTTTCTCACAAACACTTTAGAAATACTTTACGCTCACTACCGGGAGACTTCTCTGTTATATATGGGAGTGCTTTTCATGGGTTGTGGATGTGTTGAGACATGCTTTATGTGTGCACTCTCAAACATGTTTATGATACAGGCAACTTTGAAGAAAATTAGTGTATTGCATAAGGAGACAGAACTGCAAGCCAAGAATAAGAAAGTTAGACTTCAATTTAAAGGGATAGTTCACCCAAAAATGAAAATTCTGTCATTAATTACTCAACCTCATGTCATTGCAAACCCATAAGACCTTCGTTCTTCTTCAGAACACAAATTAAGATATTTTTGATGAAATCTGAGAGCTCTCTGACCACGCATAGACAGCAACGCAACTGAAATATTCCCAGACCCTGAAACATAGGACATCGGTAGAACAGTTCATGTGACATAAGTGGCTCAACTTCAATTTTACGAAGCTACGAGAATACATTTCAACAATTTACCAGTTTAACCACATTGATTATGTTCTGGGGAAAGCACGTGTATACGTCATGGTACTCTCCAAAACAGCAGAAGATGGTAACTGGGGGGGAGAAAAAAATTATATTTTTTTTGGGTGAACTAACCCTTTAAGCTTAAAAAACTATAAAAACTATTCTACTGCTTGTCTATACCATATGATTGTTGCTGTTGTTAATTTTCCTGCTGTATCTCAACTGTATATAAACTATATAACTGTATCTCACTCGCTATATAAATTTGGCTAAACACTTGTTAAAATAAAAGAAACCAAAGTGCAAAATACATGCAAATACCATATGTAAATATAGTGCAATTTTATCTGATTTTACTGTGGAACCAGGAAATGCCTGATTCATGAAAGGCATTCAAGAAGCATTAAAAAGACTCAACTGTAATTTCTGGTCAAGGCCATCCAACACTCTGTGTGGTTACATTAATGAGAGAATGTGCCAATAAACAAAAACAAACAAACAAAAAAAAATTACAACAACTAGGATAAACTATTTTGACTATTTGGATTAAATAAGTACAGCACAATGAAACAAGTAGCTCTGAAGTAACTCTTAAATTCCCCTTCTGCTATTCAAATAGAAACTGTTTGATTAACTTTCTCTTTCAGTTCATATTGCACTTAGGCGTGCAGTTCTTGTTTGAGTGAAGAAGCATTTTTGTACATTAGAATTTAAAGATTTTTCCTCTTCATGACTTTTTGCAGAAGTTGCTGACACCAAACTGTTTTAACGCCTATTTGACTGGAAAGATGCAGTGTGAATCTCACTTCTTTTTTTTGTTCTGTTTGTCTGATAACTGTAATTTTTCATAATTTATGTTTAAAACAGACTCTGAATAGACTAAGGTTTTTCTTGTTCTATTTGAGGTGTGTCTCATGGCAGATGATATCTGCTGTGTGTGAATGTCTACTCTACAGAGACACAACTGAACGTTTAGGCTTAAGGTCAGGCTGGGGAGAGTCAGGCCCTGTTGTATACTGTATACTTTACAGAATGCTTAAAATAAGGCATTCATTTGAACAAGGAAAATTAATCTCTATCCAGAGATCTATCTATAGATGACTTTAATTCTCAGGTTGGCCTGTTCTTTTTATTTAAGCCTTGTTTAATATGCTTCAATGGCTGCATTTATTTGATTAAAAATACACTAAAACAGTAATATGTGTTAAATATTATTGGTTTAAATAGCTGTTTAATTTGGATCAATTTTAAAGTTTAATTTTTGTCTGCAATGGCAAAGCTGTTTTTTCCAGCAGCCTTTCTTCCAGTCTTCAGTGTTATGTGAACCTTCAGAAATAATGAAATAATGATTTTTGATTTTCAAGAAACATTTCTTATTATTGTCAGTGTTGAAAACAGTTGTGCTGCTTAATATTTTTGTGGAAATCGTGGTATGCGATTTTTTCAGGATTCTATGATGAATAGAATTTTTTTTATTTTTTTGTAACATTATAAATGTCTTTTCTGTCACCTTTGATCAGTTTAATGAATCATTGTTGAATAAAATATGAATTGCTTTTGAACAGAAGGGTGTATGTATATTGTTAAGTAATTGTTCAAACGTAATTTTGTAACCGTCGTTTCTCTGTGTAATTTGCCCTGTAGGATCCTGAGGCAGCGGTGTTGGTGCGTCCCCCGTCTAAGGTGTGGTGCTGGTGCTTTTGTCTGGGATTGGCTCTCGTTCTCTCTGGCGTAGTGGTGGGAGGAGCCTACCTATATAAATACTATGTGCTTGAGGTGAGAAAACTGATGTAACCATAGTGATATCAAAAACAAAACATCATAACATCTAACATGTGTCATCTCGCATTGATGATTATCTTCATCTTGTTTCATTTCTATAACATTTATTTCATAACCAGTCTAAGCCTCGAAACAGTGATTTTCAGCTGGTGGGTTGTGACCCATAAATGGGTAACAGATTTTCTCTGAAATGCAAAAGCAACTTTAATAGAGCATAGACAGAATGTAGACACAGATACATGGAATAAACACAATGATTATTACAGCACTGAGCACACTGGCAATCAAGGTGGCGTATGCAGTTCACATATATAATCAGGGGAGAGAGTAAGGTTGTTAACTTGACTTTCCTTTGCTGCAGATGCAGGACATCGTGGATGGCAGAGCGGATGAGATGAAGGATGCACACACCTCTTTGCAATTGGTGAGTATAGAGGTAATCCCTTTCAACAGGTTTGTAGGCAAAGAACACTGGGGATACAAAGGAAGGGTAGACACATGCTAGAGACATTTGCTAGAGGTAATACTGGAGTTCAGGAAGTCAGGTAAGTAGTCCACTTCATACAAACAAGACCAGACAATGAGGTGTGTGCTTTTGTAACAGTCTTAATGAGTGAGCAGGATGAGTAGCAGGTGTGTGTGATCAGAATTCTGGTGCTGGCAATCTGCCTTGTCCAAATACCCACACTTGCGGTCTTGGCTACTTGAGAGCGCGCATGTATGACAACAAGTGCACAAGACTGTCCCAGGTCTTCAAAACACCAAAGCACCGTGCCCTTAACGCACACAATCTCAAATACCGCTCTGGAGCGCTATTCCAGGTTTAGTGTATCCCATCATGCTTTGGAATAAATCATGAGATTTTTGCCAAGATCTTGCGAGAGGTCACAGAAACCATTCCAATGAAAGTTAAATAGTAATATTAGATTTTATTACATATAATTGTGTAAAAAAAAAAAAAAAAAAAGTGTTGCACATTTTATTGGTGCAAAGAGTAGTGGTGGTGATATTTTGTACAACATTTGCAACTGCTTTTCATTACTTAATTAGAAGCACCACATTAAATTGAGTCATGTTATAGGGACTACTCAACAGGCATTTAGAAGTTGATCTTAAAATTCAAAGTATTTAAAGTAAAAATAAAGCCATGTAAACACTTTTTACAATGCAAAACAGTTTTACAACACTAAGTGTGTACCATCAGGTAATGAAAAGTTCTACACACACTTATGGTCTTCCTCACTTGGCCCAAATACAGTAAATATGTCATGCAAGTAGTCAAGTGCAAAGACCACAAGTGTGGGTATTTGGACAAGAGGATTCTGTGACAGTACTTCCCCTATGTCATGGTGGTCGACCTCTTCCTCGGGGCGAAGGATGATCAGGGTGAGTGTCATGGAAGGCTATGAGCAGGGCTGGATCAAGGATATGGTCTCTGGGGACCCAGGAGCGCTCCTCTGGGCCATAACCTTCTCAAATTGACCAGGTGCTGTACGATACAGATACTACAACCATCCACCACAGTGCGGGGAGTCCAGGATCTCCCTCACCCTGTAAATGGCTCCATCTTACAGGATTAGTGGAGGGGGTTCCTAAACTCTGTGGAGACCGAAACAGGTGGGTGATATGGTTTGTGGAGTGACACATGGAATGTTGAATGGTTTCTGAAGTGTGCAGGAAGGTGCAGTTGATAAGCTACCAGGTAGATCTGTCAGGTGATAGTGAAGGGCCAATGTATCCAGGAATAAGCTTCTTACATGGCAGGCACATCCTACTGTCTCTGGTGGACAGCCAACCCTGTCCAAGCTGGAAAGTTGGAGTTCCATCCATCGGATGTCTGTCTAGAGCCATTGGTGGCGCACTGCCACTGTGAGTGAGTGTCCCAGACCCTTTGGCTTCTCAGAACCACAAGTCAACAGATGGGACATGTGATGGTTTCCCGGACCACTGGAACAAAGGAGGCTGGTAACAGAGCATGCACCGAAAGAGAGCAAGTCCAATGGCAGGCTGATACAGGGAACTGGAGCCTAGGAACTGGTTCCAAGAGTTCTGGCAACCATGGCAGAAGGTTCGTAGGACAGGTCCAATCTCCTGGATCTCTCTTCCCATCTGCCCATTTGATTGGGGATGGTATCCAGATGAGAGGCTCAATGTCACACCTAGGATGAAGAAAGCTTTCCATACCTTTGCAATAAACTGGGGACCCCAATCTGATACTATGTCCTCATGAATCCCTAAGACATGATTGAAGACAAGTTCTGCAATTTGCATTACAGTGGGAAAATCTTTGAGAGGAAGCAGATGACATGATTTATAAAATCGATCATTGACAACAAGAATGCATGCGTTACCATCAGAGGGGGCCAGGTCTTTGTAGTCCACGCCTAGGTGTGACCACGGGCAATTGGGAACGGCAGCAGATGGAGCTTGCCTGTTGGTAGATGGCTTGGGCTCTTTGAGATGGCACGGTCAGAGCAGCCTTGAATGAACCTTCTCACATCCCATATTGCACCACCAGAAATGATCTTTAAGCAGCAAGAGTGTGCTGTTGGCTGCTGGGTGATGAGTGGGGTGTGCTGTGATCTGGGACAACCCGGTGGAGCGGTTTCGGAGGCATTGGAGGATGTGGTTAGTTGCTGTGATCACTGGATGGGACTCAGAATCAAGTTGGGAAACAAGATGGGCTCAGGTTCCTTGGTGACCTCTTTTAGAGCATGAAGATAGACCGCTTTGACATTCTTGGTACCTGGACAATAGAAATTGTAAACAGAGAACACTGGAGACATGAAAGGCAGAATCAGTGGAGTTCAGAAAGTCAGGTAAGTAGTCCATTTCACTCAAATGAGACCAGACATGAGGTGAGATGAGGTGTGTGTATTTGTAGCAGTCCTAATGAGTGAGCTGGATGGGTAGCAGGTGTGTGTGATCAGAATTCTGGTGATGATGAGCGCTGTGATTGGCTGATGTTGGAGCCTGGCAATTCTGTAACAGCAAATACTTCAAAATCATCTGCCACTTGGTAGAAGCTTGCAAAATTAGCCACAAGCCAATATGCAAAGATCACGTGACTTGTCCTCATCCTCAAAAACCACAAAATGCAAGATACAACTTAGACTGCATAGCACTGACAGTAAACATGTATGTGCAACTGGCCACGTTTACATGCACAATTTTTGGTTCAATCGGACTGAATTCATTCCGATTTATGAATCTGAATGTAGTGTTTACATGAACGCTTAATAAATTGATTGGATTGATGTGCACGTTTAGGTCACAAGCTTCAAATTGATTTTTTTTTACATGAGAACACTGCACAAATATAGAGTTTCTCACTGTTTGCGCATAATAACCACTCTCCTACACTGTTTCTTTATTTGTTTTTAACAGCAAAATTAATATTTATTCATAAACCGCCGTGCCGTGCTGCTGATATTTATCACGCAGAAAAAATGCCCCTCCCTGCGCTCAAAACGGGTTGCCTATGGATGAGAATCAAGAACTGGTGGGACAAGTTCAGTTCCGCGCGTCATATGTCATTACGCTATTTCTGCATCATTGCATATGCGCAGTCCTTTCAGTTTCATTTTTCAGTCCGATCGAGTGTCTACATGCACTCCCAATCGTATTAGAAAAGGAATAAACCACCCCCTTCAATCCAATCGAAATTTCATTCCGATCGAGCTCAGTCGGATCGATTAAGGTGTTTACATTGTCTTTTCATCAATCCGATTACAAATGGATTATTTGGTTGAATGTAAACGTAGCCAGTGCAAGCC
>JAPMOO012026073.1:0-12582 GCA_029874815.1 Luciobarbus comizo
GGGGGAGGTGCAACAGAGGGTCCGTCGGAGAGGCCAGGAGTCCCTCAGGGGGTAAGAGTTTTTTCAGTCATGTCCTGCTCCTGTTCTCTGTCAGTTTCATACTTGAAGTGGACACTCTAATGGCTTAACCATATGAGGCGGAGGGTTTAACTCAACTTTTATTACCAGAAGTACAATATACTAATTTGGGGGTTGGTATATCTCATCTTTAAAGCTTGAATTCGAAGCTAGCATCATCTTCTTTAAATACTCTTTATAATACAGTAGATTTATGTTGCAACCTGCTGTGCTGTTTGGGTTAGAACCAAACTGGGTTGAAAGCATGATTAAGAAAGCAACATATGTGATGGAGCCAGCTGCAGAAGTGTTATGAATCTGCTGTGAAGGAATTTTAAGTACTGAAATGCCTCAGTATGTTGGTCATGACAACATCAGTGTCATTTCCTACTGATAACTTACACCGTTGAAAGATATTATTGTTTGGTTATCGTAAATTTTACGTCTATATATGTCCAAGAAGAATGCATGGTGTTTTAGGTCTCTAGTTTCTGTTGAAAGTTGAAGTAAACACACTTAAATGTATTAAAAGATGAGTGACTGCATGATGGATGTTTTTCCAAGCCCTCCAGTGGATCTCGAACTTAGTGTCTGCATTTGTCTCTGCAAAGCCGAAGCTGGGTATTTTTCTCATTTTTGGGAAAACAATGGCTGTTTTGTGTTGTGCAGCCCTCATAAGTTCGGAACAGTTATTCCAATCATCCGCTCATCTGCACTTGCTTATAACTCCCCTGCAAACTGCTACAGGAAATGAGGTATTCTGATTACTCGGGGGGGCTCCAACAAGGGACATTTGTTTTCAAGCTGGAGGTGAGAAAGGGCATTTCACAACATTTCTCTAATTTTCAGATGCTTATTTAATCAGGAAAGGGTTTTTCAGTTAAGGTCTGAAACAAATCTAGCAAGGCCAAACAGACATTTTGAGTCCGACTGAATTTCAGAAACAAAAGCACCATTCTGTACGGTACCCCAGTACCAGAAGTGGGACCAATAGTAGTTGACCTGTGTCGTACTCAAAAATTAGTTAACTGAACACTTTAGCCAATTTTCCAGGTAAACTAAGAGTTTACTCCACCGATCCGATCAGTGGAGCAGAACCATGTGGCACCGAGTCAATTGAGAAATGTGCCACAGTGCCCTTTTGAGAGCCCATGCTAAACACAAATTTGCCCAAAGGGATGTAGGGACTTGCATGCTTTCCTGTCCAACAGTTCCCTCTGTCAACGTAAAGACCCTTCTTACAAATCTTGTAGTCTTAAAGAAAGGTCTAATGACCACCATGCACCATTTATAATCCTATTTAACATACCAACGCAGTGTAAGAATGCATTTGATCTACTGCTGACCAATCAAGCCAAGTTGTCAGAAGGTTTAAGAGAGCTGCAGTAGGATTTGAAGCTCACTGGCTCTCCTTGCTAAGCATAATTTGGCCGTCAGATTGGAGAAGTCTGATCACATTGCATTTGGGGGCCCCTTAAATGAAGGTAAAGTCTGCGAGACTGCTGTAAAAGCAATGGGCTTGGGGTGAGAATATGATTATGTGGTTCTCGATGCCAACCCAGAGGAGTTTCGCCCAGTACAAAGCCAGCAGCATGCTCAGGGTAGATGTTTTTAGAAGTCTTGCTGGCTTGGCCAGGGTTTCTCTTCACTCATGCTCAACATGTCTCCGAGGCAATGTCAGCTCCACTAGACTCCAAAGATCTTCCAAAGATCAAAGTTCTTCCAAAACGCTTGATGTTTGCGTCCCCAGAGAGACTGAGTTCTTTGTCTTGGATTTATATTCTTTTAACAGCTAGAAATGCATGCCAGTCAAAAGGAAAACAATCCTTCTTGGATTTCGAAGAGCTTGTTACAAGTCAGCAATGTTTTGTTGTGGAATTGTTCTTTGCAGAAATAAATTTTTAAGTTTAGGAACAAAAAAAATGCCTGTGGATATGAAGCCAACTTAGTTTTAAGGGACCCCACAAAAAAACGGAAAAGCAGTATGTTTTTTCTCATTTCAGTGGGGTTTGTCATCTAACCCGTGGAAAGGAAGACGCAGATCTGATAAGTGTATCCTTATGTGTGCATAATAGCATGCCCAGAAATCCTTATCGTCTTATCAAATGCACTCATTGTATTGCAACAACAAGAAAAAGCATAACAGCCAATTGCTTTCTGTTTGTTTATTCCCGATACCATCAGTCGCTCCGAAGTGTCTTGTGGACCAGCTTATACATGAAAACGACAACATTCCCACATGGGACTTGAAATCATATGGAGCAACCCCCCTTCTCCCTCGTTGCATTAAAAGTGTGTATAGTCTAGACAACAGTGTGATTTGAGTTCATTAGGGTCAGGTGCTTGAAACAGGCCAAGTTGGACAAGGAAAGGCTGTAGAGATCCAGAGGCTTTACACATGGGAGCTTTATAATGTTAAAACAACCGTGCCATTAGCTCATTGGCTCTGGACTTAGCAGCAGTCCTGGGGGCTGGGAGCAGATTCCTCTAAATTGACCTTTAACCTCTTTAGGAGTGGTAGCTGGTGGGACAGAGTTGTGCTATCTTTGTCTAACCCTCTCTCCTTCGTCCTGTTAAGTTTTTATGACCTCATCGAGAACTGGCTAGAGGCGTCAAAGCATCCCGATTTCCTATCTCAGCCTTGTCCTGACCTTATTGGAATTCAGTTTGTGAGGGGTTCTCAAACGTCATAAAGTTGACCTGCTTTATCTGGAGATCTTCGGCAAATAATTGCTTGCAAATCTCTTTAGGCCCGAGGGCTGGTAGACCCTGTAAATGAAAAAGGATTTGACCTAGTGGAGTGAAATGAATTGGTCCATCTAGCTGAAGGAGTCACATGGTCTTTCCAGGTATTTGCCTTGTAGCAAAGAACCCGTTACCAATTTATATCTCTCTTTGAGGTGCTGGTTCATATTTGAGATGCTGGGTTTTGTAAATGTTCTTCATTTAGTATTGGTAAACACACCGCACTGCAACTAATACATTTAGTAGTTTGCACATGGATTGCGTGTGTGAAATGCATTTTCTGGTATTCACCGCAGATACTTCACAACCACCCAAAGTAGTGTTCCAGCTTAAAGAAGTGTTAACAAACTGAAAAGTAGGGATGCACTGAAATGAAAATTCTTGGCTGAAGCCGAAACTTAATATAATGAAAACTTGGCCGAATACTGAACACGGGTTTCTCGTTGTTGTTTTTTTCCATGTATTTTGCCAAATTTTCTTGACCACTGCATAATTTAAATAGTCAAAATGTGCTTTTGCTGTTTTGTCTTGCTTTTCAAAGAAAAAATCAATTACAAAACAATTTAAAAATATTATTCAGCCATTTTTGGGACCCCCAACTTGAATCAGGTTGCTGAAAATGCAGCTTTGATCACATAAATACGTTGCATTTTACAATATATTCACATACAAAACAGTTATTTAAAAATTTTGAAAATATTTCACAGTATTTCTGTTTTACTGTAATTTACTTTACAAATAAATGCAGCCTTGCTGAGAAGAAAATACTTTTTAAAACATTAGAAAATACTACAGATCCCAAACTTTTGAACACTATTTGTGTATATGTTATAATAAATGTATTACTAGAGCTGTTGTAATTATTATCATCATTATTATTGTTTTACTTTTTTTTAATTATTTTACAGAACAACAGTAAAATTAGAATACTAACATTGTTGATGGATTACTTGCTTTTTCATAGAGCTTTTATTTTGGCGCAAACCCGCAGGAAGACCTCAGTTCTTCTTTTTTTTGACATTACGAATTTGGGAAGATGTTTGTCGCGTATATTACATCCTCACATCCATGACTTGAAGGTTACTGAGCAACTGATGAGTAACACTTTTTCAGTGCAGATTTTCCTTGCACTTTGGATTTTGAACCCTGGCTAACTAGCAGATAGCACCACGAGCTCGTGCAGCACTGTCGAAATACACACAATTCGTGCGTGTATTAGAAAACATAACATTCTGCAGTTTATTTAGTAAGAGTTTAAGGCCATTTCACGATTTCACAACTTATCATACAGTAACCAGCAACTACCCTTCCTCTTCTCACTGAAGACATGCGATGCAGTACACAGTCTCTCGCTGTCAGTGCTTGTAATGATTTTATTTGATCACGTCACCAAAAACACCATTGTTCAGTACAATTTATTCAGCATTTTCACTTATTCGGTCGAACACCAAAAGAGTGTTTTTTTTTTTGCTATTTTCGGCCGAATAATTTCAGTAGCGGAACATTCGGTGCATCCCTACTGAGAAGCGTAGGATTTAAGAAAGAAGAGATCGGTTTGCCTCCAGGGATAATCTTCTTGGCGTGATTGTGCATGAGTTTAAGACCTAATTTTTCAGGCTGCAGTTGAGAAATAAGACTCTGTGGTTCCACATTGCTAATAATTCATCATCTTCTAGCCTAATTTCCGCTGCTGCTTTTGTCTTCCGCGGCCCACCTCCCAACCCCCCAAACTTTTCACTTCCACTTGTTTTCTTTACCTCCCACTGATTCTTGCCCTTTCCCCAGCATTTTCCGTTTTCATGTTCCAACATCTAGCCCTCCGTTGGCCTCTACTCTTTCAGGCCCTCCACATCTCTCTTGGTTTCTGCTGTTAGCAGTTGTGTCGTCTGGCAATGCGGTTTGAAATCCATCAAAAGATTCAAACTACAGCTGGTCGTCCCCAGGTGACTGACATTTGTAAACATCTTGACTTGTAGAGGAAAGGAATTTATGTGTGTGCTTAGAAAGACAGATGTACCTTGTGGCTTTTTTAAAGGTACATTTACGGCAGGCTTAACTTGGTGCTGATAGAAATAAAACTGTTTTCGCTGCAAGGGTTCAGGTTTGATGGAGATCCTAAGGGCTTGCTGGAAAGAAACTAAAGATGGCACATTCTGAGGGCGATTTGCCTCCAAGCTGTCAGTTACTAATTGGTCGTTTTGGATCAAGTCACTAAACAGCGAGCCCCAAAACATGGTGCTGGGTTTGTTCACACTTTAGCAGAGAAATACATAACTTTGGGTTTGGTCCTGTCATTAATCACACATATCATGACTAAACATACACTTTTCTTTGGAACCAACTCTCGGTGAGAAAGTTGCCAAAAAACAGCTCATGGATGAGCGCATTTGGGAACGTAATAGTAGCTTTAGTAAATATTTCTGTCTCAGGAAGTTTGGTTACGGTCCTACTCGAAACAAACTCTTTTCATGACGTTTCCCTGGAAAGTCCATTGTATGTATTGAGCCATATTTATTGCGAAGGGTCAGGAGGTCTTTGAGACTGTATATATTTCACTCTGCTGTATGTCTCTGAGAAACGTTCAGGAATAATATTTGGTTTCTGTCATTTAATAGACTTGTTTCCGTTGTTTCAGGCCCAACGTATGTGGTTCCCGCTTCCACTCCTATTGTTGTCCAGGGTGGAAAACACTTCCTGGTGGAAACCAGTGTATAGTTCGTAAGTATCTGCAATATTTGTTTTTAAAGTTGCATGATGAAGATGCCACTTACCCACAGTACGCTTAACCACAAAGTTAGCATTTAGCCTTTGGCTAACTGTGGTTAAGTTCCTTGCAAAAGGGTACATCAGGGGGAAATCAGCAACTCACCAGTTTATGAATTACTCTTTCTGGGGTTTGACCCCAAGACCTTTAACCACAACCACAAGAGATAAAGGCTTGGACCTAAGACCCAAGCTATGTTGAGAAACTGATACTAGCGTACTGCACAGTAGGGCTGGGTAAAAAAATATTGATTTCTCAATTTTAATTGATTCTCATTTTTACCAAAAGATATCGATTCTTAAATCCCAAGAATCAGTTAGTGTAGCCTGTTTTCAGTTAATGAATGCATAATTGTAGCACGCCTCCCACCCAATATTGTTATGTTTGATATGAAACAAAGTCTCAGATTTCAAATTCTGTCCATTTTATTACAATATTAAAAAATAAATATCGTTTTGGCGCTGTTTAATGTGAAGTGACAGATCGCTGTAGCGCCTCAGTTCAAAAGAAGCAGCAGCGCAAAGCGCATGTTAACTGATCATCTCCTCCGCTTTAATAGAAGTTTCAGAACAAAATAAACATGAATAGACATCAGCAGGTATGTTAAAAGAAAGAGTAAAACTGATCGAATTCCATATCCTCTCATGTAATCGCTCAAACAGTGTTTCAACCACAGAAAGATGTTAGTATAACAGCTTGTAAACAATATGTCACGAAACGTCACATTTACCTCAGAAAAAACATATTTGGTGACTCGTTAGTCAGCTAGAAAACGAAACTCTAAAGAGGAGCATTTTGCTAATTATATATGCACCATATTACATTTATTATATTTTTTACTGTTCGAATAAATCCGTCAAGTTTTTAAATATTTAAATTTCAAAAAATGAATGAAATATAATTAGTCTATCTAATTTAAAATTAAGTAATATTATAAAAACTTAGTTGTGTTTGCATACAAATGAGCTAATTTTAACCTTCAGTATTATAATAATGTAGTACCAACTGATGTTCATGTATTTTTTTTACAGCATAACATTTTTTTCCTTGAGAAAATTTGCCATGTCCTGTACCTGATATTTATCCAAAATAATCAATATTGAATTTAATCGAAATCGAATCGCAAACTTGTGAAACATAATCAAATCGAATTGTGAAATTTGTGTCAAAACCCAGCCCTACTGCACAGTATGTTTGGAAAACAGTACCCAGTGTGCAACAAGTAATATGCCATATAATCTCACTACGTTGCATGCTTTTGCACCCATGCAAATGTTGTGTCCAAAAACTGCATGTAGTTATTTATTCTTGCGTACCTGTTTATATGCTAACAGATCAAAATGCCTTTGCTGATCACTTATCATGAATATTTGTCTCTCCAGCGATCTGTAGGAACTCGTGTGGGGATGGCTTTTGCTCGAGGCCCAACATGTGCACCTGCTCCAGTGGTCATCTTGCCCCTAGCTGTGGTGCGGCCGCAGGTGAGTTCAGTCATTTCGGTCTCATTTTGTGTCAAACAAAACACCCTGGGCTGTATGAAAAACACATTTGACTAGTTTCTTTCAGATTTTTGGCCATTTTGGTGCTTTCATTCATAGGCACATTTTAGAAAAAGAGGAACTGGATATGAAATGACTTCTTGCAATGTTTGGAGCATGTGCGCTAACCGCCAGGGCACAGCTTTGACTGTAGATGTGTTTTTTTAAATAATTTTCTGTACCCTGCTTGCTTCCTTTGTGGTTGAATGGCTTGTCATAATTTCAAACTTTTCCTTGACATTTCCAGCGATTTATTGGGTTGAGAGTTGAAATTGAGCAGAGATACAGCTGGCTGGAAATGCTGTGAAATCGCTCTGACAATGTATAGCGTTTCATCCTTTGAATCATTAGCTAAGCTAGGAGTGTTTTCTGTTGAGATATGTTAAATTTGAGACCACACGTCTGCCGGTGAAACCTTGCACCGAGCGTTTTTTATGACTTACTTAGAAAAGTGTGATTGATTTTGTTTAGATGGCGCTGGGAAAAGTAATGACTGTCGGTGATTCCTGGACGAGGTGTTTAGCATTAGCGCAGGTTTCTCTTACTGCACTTGCTCTCTGCCAATGGCGTCCAGTCATTTCTCAACGAATGCCCGGAATATGTGGTCATAGACAAATAAACCCAAATGCACCAAACCATAGGTTTCGGTCTCGTAAACTGTAAAACCAGAGTCAATTTATTCTGCAATGAGAAATTGACCATCTAATTCGGCAGCCAGTCCTCTGACTGTTTGAAAGCAAATGCTAAACATACACTTGTACTCTGTTTTGGCAGCTTTATGGGATTTGCGAGATCGGTTATGCTGTCATTATGCCTCACCCGACCACGTACCGTCTGCAGTGGTTGGGATCGGCCAAATTTATGAGTCAGCTATGAATCTGCAATTAATCCATAAATAACAAGCCACCACATGGATGTTAGCCGTAGTAGCCATTAGCGTCCAAATACTGCAGCTGTGCTCAAAATACTCTAACGCTAACCTCTTCCTCTTCGTCATTAATGTTTGATTACCATACATCTGAATTTTTATGTTAGGCCAACAGCAGTGTCATTAATATACTCTTAAAGTAATTAGTATTTTTTTCAATTAGTTTTGATTTTTATCTTATCCAATTTAGTTAAACTTTTAGTAATTTTGTTGTGTTTTAGTCATTTTGGTTTTTTTTGTTAACCCATTGCACTTGTTAACACTAGTTAACTACAGTAGTTAATGAAAAATACTAATTTTAGTACCATTACAACCTTTATTAATACATTATTAAAGTAAAATGTTGTATCTTAATATTTTTAATGGAACTGAGCAGACATGAACTAACAATGAATAGTTGTATTTTTATTAATTAATGTTAAAAAAGATAAATAAATTCTGTAACAAATGTATTGCTCATTGTTAATGCAACTAATGTTAACTAATAAGACCTTATTGCAACGTGTTACTAATACTAATTTCTTAGTACTTCAGCTTAAACTAAAAATGAAAATTAGAAATGTTGCCTTGGAAGCTCAATTAAATAAAAAAGTTTTGTTTTAGATATTTTAGTATTTCAACTTAAACAAAAAAAAAATTGAAATTAGAAATGTTAGCAACTTACTGAAATAAAATGAGTTGAATTTTTGTTGTAGTTATTTTTGTACTTAAGCTGAACAAAAATCAGAAATGTTGCCTTAGCAAGTTTTGTTTTAGGTAGTACTTCAACTTAAAATAAAAATTAGAAATGTTTTTATTTCAGTTAGTTTAAAGTTAAAAAGTTTAAGTTTTGTTGTATTTGTTTTAGTTCTTAAACTTAACGGAAATCTGAAATGTTGCCTTGGCAAATAACAAAAATACAAATAAGTTTCAAGTTTTGTTTTAGGTATTTGAGTACTTCAACTTAAAATATACGAAATGTTTCTAATTTTAAACTAACTGAAATTAAACATTTAAGTTTTATTTTAGTTATTTTAATTCTTAAACTTAACTAAATCAAATTTGTTTATATTTTACATTACAGTTAATTAATTTCAGTTAACGTTGTATTTCAAGTAATGAAAATGTTACTTAATAGTTTTAGTTTTAATAACCCACAAACCCTGGCCGACAGCTCTTAAATTGGATCTCTGGGTTTATAATAGAACGCAGAACAAGAACTAGCGCTCGCTGCTAGACTTCAAGAAGCTATTCATTTTCATCTTGAAACCCATGATGTCTCGTCTGTGAACCTGACATCGACAGGCCACGGATCTCCACTTCACTCCATGCTGCGAGAAAGAAACGACCATAAAGGACCTCTGTTTCTCTGCCTTGCTCATGTTTCCTGCCGTCAACGTAGCTTGTAAAAAACTGACAGATGTGACTGCTGCAGACAGAGGTGCATTGTGGGGTGGCAGGCTTCGGGGAGCCCCGTTTTGTGCATGTGCACATGCAGCTCACTTAGCATGGGTCAGCGAGCGAACCACCTGTAGGGGGCCGTCAGCAGGTCTAGCCAATGAAGTCATTTCCTGCCCTTTAGGAAAACACGGCCCATGCTCAAACATTTACAGGCCTTGCTGTTGAAAGTATGCCACCGGCGAAAAAAACTAAAAGCACTCACGTTTGATCTCCATACAGCATAATTTTTCATGTGAAATCAGGCAAAAACAGGCAAATTTTTACAAAAAAAACACTTTTCATCTTTTTTTTGTGTTTTATTTTATTCTTTTTTAAGGTTCTTTTAAAAGGATTAGATCATGGCAGGCGAAGATAAAAGGAATGAATGAGGAATTTTTTTGTTAGGGATAAGCAGTAGCTTGAATTATATTTGGACTGAAGCGTAATGGCACAATGTCTTTGTTTAGACAGAACGAAAGAGATTGGAAAGAGCAACATTTTGCTGCAACCAATGGGGGACATCAATCTTTTTAAAAACTCGGTGTGAAAGTCCCATCAGAGATGATTTGTTGTGCTTATGTCATCTAAATGCAATTTTAAATCGCCATGGTTTCATATACAAACTCTATTGAACTCTATTGAAAGTTTTGCTAAATGATTCGTTCTACGCCAAAAGAATTTCCATTTCGTGAAAATCGCTGGAAAACAAATCTACTCGTCCAAAAAAACGTGTGGTAGAAAATCAGGATGAAAATGGCTTTTGTTGGCCAAGTTACCAGTAATTTGAATTGGTGGTCGCTGATATTTGGAAAGACAATAAATATGTAAAACAATTAAGGGTCTTTCTCAATACATACTGTAAGTATGATTAAGTTAAATAAATAGTTAGTGGCAGATACAGTAAACTGAAATATATACCAGTGTATGGGCGTACATACATTTATATATATGTACAGTTGAAGAATGTTCAAAATATCTTCTCTGAAAACAGATCTTAATAAATAGGCTGTGTGATATTGCTAAGATTTTTTTTTTTTAGCTTTTCTGTATTTTCGATATTTCTACATTTATGCAGGAATCTTCATTTCATTAAAGAGTGTAAAAATTGAATACAAGAACTATAAACTGGTAAAGATGTCTCACACACTGTTTTTCATGAAATAGACATTTTAATACATAAAAAAAGGCCACGTGGAAACTTTCGTGAACATTTTTTAATCAGTTTTGAATCGATTTCATTACATTTACACATTTAACAGACACTTTCACTTGTTTTTGAATTATTTTTTCAAATTGCAAATGAAGATTATTAGATCCTATTTCTGTTTTTCTACTTTAAATTTTCATGTTTAATTCAGTGTTACTTGCTATTTCTTTGTAATTCTTTGTGATATTTACTTGCAATGTGAGTGTTTAAAACTAAATCCCACAGCAGTTTTTTTTAGTGCAGTTCATCACAGTGGCAACAATATTCATAGTGTACAATGCCATGTTTTTTAGAAAGCAGTTTGAACTGATTCCTGGGAATGAATCAAAGATTTTTTTTCTAGTATAAGATTTTATCTGTTTTTTTTGGGGGGGGGAGGTATTCCCAAATAACAGGGTTACTTTTAGCTGCATGCATGGTTCTTTGTTATACTGAGCACAATTGAGCACTCTAGATGAATTCTAATCACCTTTCTTGTCTCTGTACAGTCCAGTCCTGCAGCGTCAGATGCATGAATGGAGGGGTCTGTAATGAAGATGCCTGCTCATGTCAGAAGGGTTACACTGGAACTCACTGTGGACAGCGTAAGTGAATTTTTCTTTTCAGAATCACCACATACCTGTCCAGACACAGACAACAATAGATGATTTCACAAGAGTTTGGCTTACAGACACAAATTATCTCAGATTGCATTCAAACCCAACTATATATATACCTAAATGTTTTATTTATATCTTATGTCATTTCTTACATTTTTGTATATTTAAAAAAAAAAAATTATATTTTATTTACTAATCTTAAGACCTTTTAATGGAAATCAAGAACTTTCCAAACATTCCAAAGAACCATATAGCAACTCAAGAACTCGATATGTATTTTTTATTATTTAAAATTTAATAAAACAGATTCTTTCATTTCACCAATTTTGCTTTCTGTAGCTGTGTGTGAGAGCGGATGTCAAAATGGCGGGCGTTGTATTGGACCCAACAGATGTGCCTGTGTCTACGGTTTTACTGGGCCGCAGTGCGAGAGAGGTAAGCCATCGCTATGCTTCCAAAGTTCATATTTTCTCAAGTCTTAATTGTGTTGACGTCTGTGAAGATGTGTGGTTTGTTTACCGTCTCAGGCCTGTTTCAAGAATGTGGTAACACTGTGTCAATGTGACCCAGAAGCGCGCCGAGGCGTAATTTACAGTACTTTATTTTTGAGGCGATGCGCTTCCCCCTTCACTATAGCCGGTGTGAAATTAATGCTACAGTTTACATTGTGGTCACGTCTCTCAGAGCAGGAACAATGAGGTAATCTAAGGCGAAAAAAGGACGAAAGCTTCCCTCACGTGTGCACGAGACGTTCTATCAGAGGTGAAATCCTTGGCTAGAGTTATGAGAAAATGACAGACTGAAAGGACCGTGAAGGCAGTTCCCATCAGGCCGTGTGAATTGTGGGAGAGAAGCGCCCCAGGCACACTAGACCGAATACCTAAGCCCTTTTTCGGTACCCCACCCTCCTGCGTCTGGTTCTCTGTTTGACCCCACCCCTTCACGAAGCCCCTTGTGCAATCGTAGGCCGGTTCCCTTTGAAAACACAACCCAGGGTGGTGGAAAAGTTTGGGAGACATCTGGCAGTAGATAAAGTAGGGTGGAAATGACAAGGGAATGTTTCTGTGGAGACTTTTCTGACAAGAAAGGGTGGTGGTGGGGGGTGTTCTCCAAGAAATGGAGACCCCAGCTGTGTATACACAGCCAGGCCTGAACTAGTACAAACAATCTCTTCACATGGAGAGTGCCGTCCATGGGACAGCTTCCTCCTTTCTGGGCCACCCGACCAGAGCCATTCAGTCCAGACTCTCGTCTCCGAAACTCCCCAGACTCACCCTCAAGGTCCTTGCTTGTAGGTTGTAAAAACGTCAATCTAAACAATTAGT
>JAPMOO012026242.1:0-12287 GCA_029874815.1 Luciobarbus comizo
TAACCTACATTTATTTCAATTTCTCACTAAAATTTTTCAAAATTTTTTGAGCTTGACAGTCAGTTGTCACCACTTATGTACCATTACTAATTGTTTATGTGAACATGTTACCCCTGTCCACCCATTAAATCTGAAATGTCATGTCCTACAGTCTGTAAGTGCAAAGATATGCTGACACCTGTCCCAGCATGCACATTATTGGATTTATGTCCTTTGACCTGTCATTTTTGGCCCATTCTTGTGGAAAACAACATTTTCTGTGTGAAACCAGCAATGCTTGGTCCTCATCAGGAAGGCTTCAGGTTTTTCCCAGCAGCCTCACACCACTTTTTTGCTTCCCTAAATGCCCCAGGGATGTCATCCTAACAATCTCTGTTTCAAAACATCCCAGGTTTGCCTGCTCTTCTCATTGGCCAGTCTGATTGACAACACCCTTTAGAAGGTTTAAAGCCAGTACCCATTATTTTGCCCCTTCCTTTTTACACAGTTGGTGTTATTGCCTTAGAGGCACCCACCAGTGTCTAGTGCCTTGACTCCTTTGCAGACAGACTGGGTGACGAGGCAGTCTTGTCAGCCAGAAATCATGGCTAATGCCCACAGGCAGAGAACTATGACTGTTGCCATTGGCCCCTGTGCTCCAGTCGCAGATTTCAGACAGGAAGTGTCTTTCCAGCCAAAATCGCTGTAGGTCAGCACTCTAGCCAGATGTGGACAGCTGTGAATGTTATCACCCATCTGCCGTACTATCCATCCCACATACAATCTCCCACGTAAACAAAATCACGCCTGTAAGAGTGTAGATTTTGTGACCATGTGGCAATATAATCATAACAAGAACATATCAAGAACATGTTTTCATGCTTCCTGCACTTGCTAACAGCATGTCACATGGTCGAAGTCATGTTTTTCAAATGAAATGTGATTTAATTTTTTAAGAAGTGAGTCCGTGTTGTGGCATTAGCGCCATGTGATGTATGTGCACCCATGTCGGGTCAGATCATGTCAAGCATATTGAATCTTGTGTTTCTCTATTCCCAGCCTCTCACAGGCAGGATTCTAGCATAACCTTGTATGTGTAACTGCACACTGCGTATTAAATCCATAATTTAAATGCTGATTAGATTAGACACCCAGAATTGCACCGACTGAGGCACTGAGGTAGGCATTGATGGGGAGAAAGGAAAAAAATTGGAAATGAGAATGAGATACTAATACCCCTCAGTGGGGTTTTCCCTCACACTGAACAGAAGGCCGGATTGTTACACCTCAAAAAAGGAAGCAATTGTTTCCACAGTGACTATTGAGCGGAAATCAATATCAGCTTCTAATTTGTTGCGTTTAGCAAAGATACGCATGAAATTGATTCTCCTGTCGTCAAGAGCTGTGGTTAAACCAGTGGGCAATTGTGTGTGACCAGGCATAGCCGTCTGCCACTTTCACCGGCTCAGCTGGGACCAATAAAACATTATGCACATCCCATTTCAGCACTGCAGTGTCGTAGGTATTGTTAAAATTACTAGTTGGGTCTCAAACCCACATCCCGGATGCTTCCATGTTCATTCAGATGATGCTTTCAGTGTGACTCTTATAGGTCTTTGGGTTGTTGTGTGGCTCAGGTGGGTCTGTTGAGCAGCTGGTGTTTGGTGGACCAGAAGCCCCCTGGTATCTTTAGGACAGGTCTGTGGACAGGGAGCTCTCTAACTCTAAACTGTTTTTAAGCTTTTACTGTCTTTCTCCGACTGAGAAAGGATTAGGCCATGGCTCTCAGATGTCACCAGAGTCCCAGTGTAGAAATACAAACGCATACACAATGAGGCTGAGGCCTGAGGCTTTTTGAGTGTTTTCTCTTTTGATAGTCTGAATAAATGGTTTTATTGGCTTACATAAACCTTTAATTCAACATTGAGGTCTGAGCTGCATCAGCTAGTCTCATAGAGTTTACTGCTGTGTTGGCATGCACACTTTGTGAGGCCATGTCAAGAACTGGAGTTTGATTTATAATGATGCATCTCAGCCGATGTTCAGTATTTAGTTGTGCATGCTTATTTCTGTCTATTTTACATTTTAGATTCTTCAAATTACAATTTCTATTTAAATTTGAAATACATGTCATTAATTTATCAGTTATTGTCCACAACATTAGTTCTCGCAATTGGCAATTGTAATATCGACACAGTCCTACTAGGTCAACCTCCAGTGATAAAATCACATATGGTAATATGGTAGAATGCAAGGAAGAAAGGAGAGTGTTAATTTCTCTCTCTCTCTCTCTCTCTCTCTCTCTCTCTCACTCTCTTATTCACACACACACGCGCGCTTACATTCACACATACATAGGCTACATACACTTTTACATAAAAATAGGCTATATGTTGTGTGTATTATGCTTGTTGTTATGCTTGTTGACAGCTTTGTGCTGACTTAGTAAAAACATGTTTTATTTAGAGTCTGGTGTAGAGGCTTAATGTATTGCTTCACAAGGGAGGAGGAACCTCTATTAGCATGACTCTCAACCTGAAATCAGAGACATTGACATGTCCCGACACAAATATCCTTTTAATTTCTTCTCAGTATGACACAGTCAATGAGACTCGCCGCACTACTACATTAATGGATCTTCTGAATGTGACAACATGCTCACATCTAATGAGAGGGAGAGATGGGGGGTGGCCATCTATAGATGTGCAGATGGTTTGGTAAGAGCGAAAATCCAAGGGGGTCTGGCACTTATTGAAGGCTATCATGAGATCCAGGACCTCAAAGCTATTAAGTCTAGGGCTGCAACCATTGGCTGTTTTGATGATTAATTTGTCAATTATTCTTGGATTAAATTGTGTCAGGGCTCTAGACTCATTCTTTCAACTGGTCGCACTTTTGCGAGTAACACTCTCAGTTGGTCGCACGAGCACATAATTTGGTCTCAATTTATTTATTTTATTTTTTTGCTACAACATTTGATTAATCAATGCATGCTGATGAACTTTTATCATAGCTTATAGTTATATGGTAACGAAAGTGTTCAACATTCAACCCATTCTTTTTCATCAGTATTATTTGTGATTTAAATTTTGTAAACAGGAATTCCTTTTATTGTGCGCTTTCAGTTTCAAAATCGCCATCTTGGTGTCACGTTTTACAAGAAAAGATAATTGTCTGTTTTGCATATATCTATACACCTTTCACTTTTTAAGACTAAAAAAAAGATGGATTCACGCAAATCCTTAAAGCACAACAACAATAAAACATTGTTACAATGACAAACTAGCTTACATAACATTTATTAACAAAAACGAATAAGACGAGGCGTGGCATAGGACACATCACATGCTGTATTATATACCGACTAATACATTTCAGAATGTTTAGCAAACACTGAGGAATTTAATAATAATTATATAAAAAAATTAAGGAACGCCTCCATAGCGTAACGTGAGGTAAACAGCAAAGATAACAAGCTTTTCAAAACGAAAACAAAAAGAAAAGCAAACTAAACTGACTGTCGCTGACAGGACTCGCAAGAATACCAACATGTTCTCCTTCTCTGGTTTAAGAAGCGGTCTTTTACTTTAGTTTGAAAACCAAATCCTCCTTTGCACTCTGTCTGCTGCGCGGACCTTCGCACTCGTGCTGACGCAGGCCCTACCCACGAAGCGCTTGCACTGAAAGCGCCTCTCTCGACTCCTGCTACAATGTGCCGTGGCTCTGCAGCACGCGCTGTATGAAGCAGACGCTTTGGAGCATCTTAGACCATGCACTCGCACAAGTGCGACCACGTCAAATTTTTTACTCGCACATTCTCAAAAAATGCTCGCAGTCTAGAGCCCTGTGTGTGATTATTCAGACTAAAAAAGATAAATTTTATTAGAAGTATTTTTATTTTTTGTAGCTTGCTGTGTGGCCAGCACCATTTTCAGGTGTTTTTTTTTTTTAAATAATCTGTATAACTTGTTTTACTATTGTAAAATGTCTGATTGACAAAAAAAATATTATCAAGGGGTCATCAGTGCATAATTCACTTTTACATGTTGTATGAACACAAATGTGTTGTTGGCAGTGTTTGTACACATCCACTCTTTAATGATAAAAATCCACCCAGTGCTTTTTTTAATCCATATAAATAATATCCCCTTTCTCAAATCAAGACATTCTCAGATTCTTCGCTCTGTGACATCACACAAACCCAGGCCCCTCCCACGACTATTGATTGACACTGGTGTTTTACCTTAGACCCACCCTGAGTGAGCTGTAACAGTCCGCCATTGTTTCAATGCCTGAGCAGAATGTCGCCTAAGCGATTGAGGTGTTTTGTTGTTAGCTTTAATAATGAACATAGCAGTCGTCATTTACTCCCGACATCTGAGCTGCTGAAGATGCAGTGGATTACATTTGTTTCTGAAGGGAATGCCCCCCAATCTACCTAAATGCATCTGTTTGTGCGAATCATTCATGATCCAGCTTCACCTCCAGAAGAAGTGAGTATAAGGTTCTTTTATGAATCTTTGCAAATCGCCTTTCTTATGGTATATTCACACCAGGAAAGTCCGCTAGTTCATTTGCTTTTGTCCGGACCAAATACAATGTTGATTTTTTTGTTTTGTTTGGTGTGGTTCGCTTTCACACTGCCCTTTTTGCAAGTGAACCAGAAACTGTTAACAAAACCACACGTGTGCTTAAGGTGATCCATTCATTGGTTCATCCATTCAACCGTACCAGAGTTCGTTTGGAATCGGACCGAGACCACCTCTTCAGCTGGGTCTCGGTATGGTTGTTTGGTGCACACCCGAGTGCGATTTGCTGTATTCACACCTGCCCAAAAGATCCGCACCAAAAGGGGAAACGAACTTGTGTTCAATTCAATCGAACCAAAAAAGACAGGGGTGAATACACCCTTAATCTGCTAGTTAGCAAGTTCCGCTAAAGTAAACAGTGAGAACGACTCGTCACCCCACGTAAGAGAGGGGCGGGTGAACAGAGCTCATTAGCATTTAAAGGGCCATGCAACAAAACTGGTTGCTGTGTGCAGAGCTGTTTTTGGCAAGGTAAAAAGGGTGTTGTTTTATACTACCATTGAGAAATTTTAACCAAAGTATGTTATAGACTTTTCATTAAGACCCTAAAGAATCATATCAACTTGTGCAAAATGGGCATCTGATGACCCCTTTAAGATAAATTTTACCTGCATAGTTGCACACATTAGCTTTCAGTTAATCTGTTTTTATACTGTACATATTCTGTAAGAGTAAACTTTGTAAACCCTTTTATCATTTTCACATTATTTTTTAGTTTTCTGCCTCTCTCTATTTCTCTCTCTCGTCTCTCATCAAAGTGAGGTATATTGTAGATCAAGTACGCTCAAGTATAACATCAAACTCTTTTCTGCCCTTCATATGTAATTAACTGTGAGGTTAATTGGACAAATTGTACTTTCTTTTGTTCTGGATCAACGACTCTGCTGGAGACTAGTGCACTCGCTGGTGTCGGCACTAGTGGATTGTGTGTGTGTGTGTGTGTGTGTGTGTGTGTGGGCGGACACCCTCCTGTGTTTGCCTTCAAGCAGAAAGCTGAAGTTGTTCTTTGTGGCATGTTTTACTATGTTTTACGGTTTATGTGCTAGTGTTTGTGCACAAAAATACAAGTATTTCTATGTTTATGTGAAAACTAGCGTCAAGCTTCATTATAGTAATCTGCAGGATCACTCAAGCTTCATGTTGGCCTCAGCAGTTCCAGCATCAGCAAGTCTTCTGGACACCTGTATGTGACCCTCCCATTAAAGTAGATGAGTTTACTGTGCCTTCTGGAACCACTGCATTACTGCACATAAATTAGCTGTTATCATCCAGTGTGTGTGTCGTCTTTAGTCTGTTATCGAATGCACTTGCTTCCTTTCCGTTTGCTGTGTGCGTGAACCAGTGTTCTGTAGGCAGTCAGGATGAGCTCATTCATCTTTCCCTCTCTCTCAGGTGAGAGAAAAGATAACAGAATGAGGCAGTGGGGTAGTTGTAGAGATGATGGAAGACAGCTGGGATGTGTACTGTGAGAATCAGGTTAGCAGAAGAAGAAATGAAGGAGAACGTTGAGGTGAGATTGAGAGGACTTCAGCCACACCACATACTGCTGCTCACACATGCTGGGGGTTTGTCCTCTGCTGCCTCCACCTGTGACGACCTTCAATTCTTCGTTCCAGCTTACAGCTAAAGAACCTGTATTTGAAAAAAATTGCAGAATTTAAAGGGATAGCTGGCCAAAAATGGAATTATTTGCTCAATTCTCTTATACAGAAAAATGTGGATATTCATGTTTTGAAGCTCATAAAAGTAGTTCATGCTTCATTTCTTTTTTTAAAGTAACTTCTGTTTATTAATTAGGTTTTAGTAGTCATGCTATATTGTGAATACACTACAGTTCACAAGTTTAGAAGACACTGATGTTACCAAAAATTACTACTTCAAATAAATGCTGATCTTTTTGAACTTTCTGTTCATAAATAAATCCTGAAAAACATGTATCAAAATACTATTCAGCACAACTGTTTTCATTGATAGTAATAAGAAATGTTTCTTGAACACCAAATTAGCTTATTAAAATTATTTCTGAAGAATCATGTGACACTGAAGACTGAAGTAATGATGTTCATTGATATTTCATGTTAGCTGTCGCATTAACATTTATGTATAGAACCTTAATAAATAGTAGCTTTTTTTTAGATTCTATCAGAGTGTTTAAGTAGTTCTGATGAAAATTTCTCTGTAATCTCTCTGTATTCTTTTCCTCCCACAGTCCTCCTCCCACTCACTCCTTATTTTTTGCCTCTTTATCTCTCGGTTTCTCACCTTGTTCTCTAATACCTACTGTAGATGCATCGATCCATGTGAATGTGTGAGGTGCAGTGAGTGCAGTCCTGTCAGTCTATGTTTGAGAGATGAATGTAAATCAATATCATCTGTGGTCAGGGGACACGTTGGAACCCGTTGTGTCATCCACCTTTATTAGCTATGCTGGATCGCACTCCTGCTCCGACAGTCCGTGAAACCCTCTGTTCTTCACACTGAGCAGTGACCAACGATTTGTCTCTGTGGCTCTGGTGGTTCGAGCTAATAGGATCGGATTAGAGACGCTGGCTTTTCTTTCGATACAGTTCTATCAATTTGATCAAGGCTTCAGCTCTTGATTCCCCATGACTAACTGGATTTCTGACAAGGCTAGGTCTGATTAAAAATAAAAAAGAAATAACTTGGATAGTGCAGCCCCCAGGTGTCTCAGCAGTGTAGCCCACCTGGAGGACTACTATTGATGTCAGGGATGCCAAATTCAGTTTTACTCACTGCACATTTCCTTCTGATTCACTCATGGTTTGCCAAAGCAATGTTCCATGCCAGAGAAAGTTTAATTATTTGGAAAGATCTGTGTGGACACAGAGCGAAAATGACAAAAGGATTTCCCAGGAGATTCCTTTAAAAAATTCCAGCGTGTCAGCTTCCACTGTTTCAGTATTTAATCTAAAGAATACGAGATTTAAATTTTGGAGTGATCTGATTTCAATGGAGAGATGAGACACGTGAAAGTCATTACCCAAACTGAACCAAGCTCCTCGCTTCACAGCCAGTGCCTCACTCATATTTTTCTTATTAAAGCAATTAATGGGAAATGAAGGGCATTTAATGAAATCATTTCAACGGATGATTTAACATCTGAAAAATTGGGGCTTGTGAAATCTAACATCATCCCTCACTCCTGTCTTTGTCACCAAGGCTTGAAATGTGTGCTCTTCACCTTCACTCCCATTTTAATATTGGCGAAGCTCTTTACAATGTCATTAGAAGATTAGTTTGGCATCTCATCCAACATTTGCAGCAGATATCTGTCCTTCAGTCCTGGTTTAATGTCAATGGCTTTTGTTATTTTAACACTCTGTTTATCATTCTGTCTGTCGTTCTAACATTCTAACATTCATCTGTTGTGCTGTCTGTCAGTCATTCAATCTATCGTTATGTCTGTCTGACGTTCAAAAATTCGATCATTCTATTTCTTTCATTTTAACAGTCTGTTTCGCATTCTGTCATACTATCTGTCATTCTGTCTGTCTTTCAAATCTTCTATCTTTTAATGATTCTAGCTTTAAATTCAAATTCAGATATTAATAGGCATTTAAAAGGCATTCTCAATTCTAAATGGCACCTAACCCTGGTTTGCACTGGGCTTTTTTCTGTTTCATTTTCGTGAGCACTTTCTTTCATCTTTATTATAGCCTGTACTGCTTCTCAACATCTTTATTTACTTCACTTTGTTGTAGTCCTCATTTTCAAATCACTGATTTCCTACCTAGAAACCTTTTGAAGTTGGCCGTCAGTGACGTACACAATTCTTTTCACATGGAGGTCAAAACGGCATGTGATGCTTTTTTTGGAAAGTGCATTGACTGAGCTGTGCCACTGTTAATAACATCAGGGAGGTTATGTTATAGATTGTCAAACTGTACTATTCTTTGTCTCTTTCCCTCACCCCCCATTATTTATCTGATTATACAAAGGTCATGTCCCACTTTTCATCTGGTATAGAGTGGAGGAACAGACATGAGAGACTTGTTGGTAAGTGGCAGCTCCACAGGGCTGCTGTGCCAAACAGAATCATCTGGGAACCGATTCTGCGACTGGCTAGGATTGCTTTTTTTTATTTCAGATCGCTGTAATATAATATCAGATGACTGGATTGGCATCCCAGTGGTGGCTTGAAGAATGGACAGTTACAGAAAAAGGGAGAAAGTTGCAGATGGCTGACTGAGATAACATGTAATTTTGCATACCTATGCAGCTGTCTCTGTCAGGCACCATGATTCTCCTTGGGCATTTTCCGGGTTTGTCTTGAAAAGAGAGGTGTTTTTGCAGGTCCATGCTGTGAAATTTCTCTGACTTTTGCAAAATTACAGTTATCCAGTGTGACTCTAAGAGAAAAAGGTTATTTTTTATCAATATTATATCATATATCAAACCAATTTCCCTTAGCTTTTCCTTTCCCAAAACCTCTGCAACATTGGTGCATTAATGCGATTAATTAGTGTTATGCAAAATGATCTGAAATTCATACAACCGTAGATCTAGAACAGCAATATTTGACAAGACATTTAATGAGAAATGAGAAGGCTTGTGCCCTTTATAGAGAGATGCATTTCCTGTAATGTATTTATTAAATTACAATTCAGTAGATTCCTCTTCCTGTCATTCCAATTCAAATTCCTGTAGGTTGTGGCATTGTTTGGATTAGGAAGGGCTCCAAAGGCTCTCACAGTGAAGATGCACAGATGTTAACACACCAGCATCACAAATCTAGTGGACTGGCAAAGAGCGGTAGAGCTCATTTACATCTTCACCACATCTGCACCATTTGAATCACATGGGTAATGTGGCATGTGGAATATGTGGCCCTTATGGGTATGAGTCATATGTTTGCTAGTAAAAAGGCTCGCTGCCTCTCTAGTGAAGAGGTTAATGTGATGGAGCCATGAGAGAAGCTGCTTCCGGCTTTTACTCCTGGTTGGTCGATTGGACTCTGAAGAACAACTTTAACATGTGGCAATGTGTGATTTGATTCTGTTTGATTGGTTTATATTTCAGTTATAACACTCCCGTATGTAATAAATCCTCTGTTTGCTGATGCTGTAAATTATACAGGGTTTCAGACTGATTCAAACTGCCATTTTTTATTTTTATTTTTTTATTTTGCCATTCAGTGATTGTTAATGCATTTTAGTGCCATTCAATAGAAAATTAATTTGTTGATGAATCAAACTAAAAGCCATTTGGTGGTGAATTCTGTCATATTTTTGTGACTAGAACTATGCAATTTGATGAGTTCAGCAGAGTGACGTGCCACTGAAAATAGGAAGAGAGCAAAGGATCCATCTTGATTGTTCAAATAGAGATCAATCAAAAAATCTTTATTTTTACCCAGCCCTAGTGGAAATGTCTGAAGTGAGATATTCTTCGAGAACTTGGATACAGTTCTTCAGGGAAACAGGCTGTGCAGAGTACTGTGCTAAGCACCTAATTGATCCTTGAAATAGCTTCAAATCTTCAGGACGACTGACATAAAGACACAAGTGAGTTCTTCATAATCAGAGATGATGTTTTTTTTTTTTCTGAGGTAGCGAATGTAGTCTAGCTGCTCTATGCCATCCTTTCGGCTTTTTATGTTCAGCAGGAAATTAAAAGGGTGCTATGTCAACGTTCTCACCCCATCAGTGGAATTATACAGCGCACACAAACCCTTCTGCCGCTGCTGTGATGACATTTTGAGAGATGGGAGCGGCAAAACTTGTAGAGGGACTGCATTAGCATTCACCACAGGTTTGGAGAAAGCTCTCGCCCCAGGGCTACACTTTTTCTGCCATGTGGAGCAGAGGCAGAGAGAGGGAGATGAAGAGAGAAATGCTCGGCAGGGTGGAGTCCTTGAACAGGGCCTCTAATCATTGCTCTGTACCCGCTTAGGGCCTGCCGGTTCTCTCCGAGCAGATCTGTGGGGAGAGTTCAAGGGTTGAATGCCTTTGGGCAAATGACAGGGCCTCTGGCTTCCTTAACTGTGCTCTGTCCCCTCCAGACTTACTTGGTTACCATTAGATTAATGAATAACTAACATTAGATTTGACACAAAGATTAATTTACAGACTAAGCAGGAAATGCAGCTTTGACACATTTAGGATCACTGTCTGCTGTTTCTCTCTCCATCTGTCTCACAACCTTTGTTTTATTAATGTTTGCTAAGGCTAGACTCACTTGTGGGATTTGAATCTTTTGCTGTTCATTCTCTGGGTATAATGATGCCTAATCCATTTCTAACGTAGCAAACTTAGGTTTTTCACCTGGCAAGACATTTTATTTGGTTTGATTTAATGCAAGTTGGATGTATTTGAAAAGTATTAAATATTTTTTCATGAATGCTTATTTCTGCCTAGTTTTCTTTTAGTTTTGCCATCGTCTAGTGCTACCTCAAAAGCAACTTTTTTTTTTTTTAAAAAGGTCTATTTCTTAAATAGTGTTTCTTTATAATACAGGTCCCAGCTTTATTATAAGGACTTTATCATCTCAAGTATTCAACTTTCTCATCAAAATGAATTGCTACCCATAGCTCATACTGAAAAATATATTGTTTTTATGCCACTCAAGCATCACAGCATTAAATTGACATTGACAAAAACTATGGATTTTAGTTTTAAGCGTTTTCTTGTGTAAGGAAGAATTGGTGTTCTTTACATGTTCCTTAGAAGGACATGTTCTTTAGAAAATGTAAATATCGAGTTTTTATTATGAAAGGGTTAATATTTATTTGAATTTATTTATTCTGATACATATGTGGTCTGATGAAAGAGTATTTTTTCTGTGTTGCCAGAAAAAAAGAAAAGCTAATTTATATAATTAAAATGCTATTTTAATAGTAATTTTAGTTTATTTATATGTAATTGATTATAATGTGTGGATGGCTAGTAATAACAGTAGAGAGTAGGACATGTGCAAATCACACGAGACATTGAAGCTATAGGCATTTATTGGTGGATGGAGACAGTAGCGCGGTACACTGATCAATCAGCACTCTGGTTGAAATCCCAGCTGTTCCAAGACACATTGTTGGCTCAAACCGAGATCATAATACATTGCCATGGGATCATATTTAATCAAATTGACCCCATCAGATTAAACTGCAGTTAAGGCACAATTGCTTTTTCCTGGGCATGCCATAAGGTTTGGGTCAATGAGATTATGGATTGATTGATTGATGTCTTTATGCGTTAAATCTGTAATTTCTGTGAATCCTGTGCCCTTGAGCAAAGGCAGTGCTGTGGTTCATGGCTACGTGCCATGCTACTGTAGACACATTTGTAATGATATGCTGACCTTCCCTCACAGAGGGTGAGTTAGAAGACCTCTCATTATCTAAGTACTGTTGCAATATGACGTATTTAAATTGTTTGTATGTATACTTTTTTATTTATTGAGCTTTTTTTTTGTTTCCTGAGCATTTTCCAATCTTTTCATGACCTTTAGAATTGAATGGCTGTGCCTTTAAGACCTGTTGTAAGACCATATGTCATTTTTTTATTTTTATATGTGAAATTATTTAGTGTAGGAATGTGGGTTTGTTTTTGAGTTCCTCTAATATGGACTTTCTATCCACACATTTTATAGAATTTTTTTATGCAAAATGAATATTTTTTTGGTGATTAAGAGTGTTAGTATGTATTCTTGTCCCTCAATATTACATCATCATTCTGGATTTGCAGAGTTTATGGACAATAGTGT
>JAPMOO012026318.1:0-13020 GCA_029874815.1 Luciobarbus comizo
TTGTTCTTATAGATTGAAACAAATGTGCTTCAGCCAGGATAAAGAGTATGAATAGTGCTCTGAGTTGCTGCAGAAAACCAAAAAAAAAAATTGAGCAACAACAAAAGCATGTTGCTTGAGACGGGCTTATTCTTGAAAATGCAATCTGATTCTCTGCCAGCAGGAGGCGCTGTGAGAGCAGCAGAACTAGCGGTTTCCCCGGTAACGGCTGTAATCAAAGCAGCTCCGCTCATGAACACGACTTTATCAGATCAAATGAAAATGTCATCAAAACTTTTCTGAAGACAGTCGGTTCCCTTCAGAGATACATTCATATAAAACATCCGCGACGCGTTTTGATTTTGAAACGTGTAGTGCTCATGTTTATTCAACAAAGTCAAACGCCACAAATAAATCAATGTATGAGAAACACTGGTAATGTATATCGAAATATCGGAAATGTGTTTAAAAATCATATCACTGTTACTGAAAAAAATTATATTGCGATACATATTGATATTGAATTATTGTCCAGCCCTAGGTTGGGATGCACAATATTTAATATTGGAGATTTGTGTCAGTTTTTTAAAAGATCTAGATGATCATATAATACTAATTTCCAGGGACAATGACATATTATGGCAGTGTTTTCAGCCTACTGTCTTTTGAAGAGCACTGTCTCTTTAAGAGTGTATGTCAGGAGTGGCTTGTGTGTCTAGTTTCATCCCTAGATGTGGGTCTGTTGTAAGTGTAACGTCTTGTTCTGTTGTATTTCATATTAAACCACTGGAGGTAAGAGAGACTGGGGAATCCAGACAGGATGTAGTTTGGCAACTTGCTTGAAGAAACAGTTTAGTGATGTTAAGTATTTTGGCATGAATGGTTCCTAAACATTTTCCAGATGTAAGAAGTGTGAACAGACTGTGTGCTGGAACGATAGCAACAAAACTGGGCCCATTTGGACACCCTTTTCAGGGTTTGAGGTTGTTGCAACTGCAAATTAGTTACCTCTTTAGTATGGGTGAGTTACACAAAAGATTTTCCGCAAAGGCACATTAAATCGATCAGGTGACAGTAAAGACATTTACAGTATTACAGAAGATTCTTATTTCAAATAAATGTTATTTTCTATTCATCAAAGAATCCTGAAAAATATTAATATTCCACAAAAATATTAAGCACCACAACTGTTTTCAGCATTGATAATAAGAAATGTTTCTTGAGAAGCAAATCATTTCTGAAGGATTGTGTGACTCTGAAGACTGCAGTTGAAAATTCAGCTTTTCCAACACAGTAATAAAGTACATTTTAAAACATATTAACATATAATAATAACATTTCACAAAATCACTGTTTTTACTGTATTTGTGGTCAAGTTAATGCAGCCTTGGTGAACAAAAAGCAGACTTTTTTCAAACACATGATACATTTTTACCAGACTATATCATTTTCACAGTTCCCTCACATCACATCATAAGCCAGTACAATAAAATTAAAGTTATGTATTACTGATCTGTCAAGCCATGTGTTATTAGTGTGACTAATGTTAAACATTCGCTATTAAAAGTTTGGATGACATGCATCCATGATAAATCGGTTATTTGCTGTGAGTCACATCTCCTTCTCCTTTCTTTTATCCCCTTTGGCTACAGAGAAAAATATCATATTTCTTGACTGCATTGCTCACAAATGAAGTCAGAATATCAGTATCAAACAGTTCTGTAAGCTTGCCAACAGATTACCTAATTTTTCTTGTTTACTTTATATTTCCTTGCGCAGTATACATTTGGTTAGTTTCATAATTCCTTGTGCAGTCTACATGCAGTCGACAGAAATGCACAAACCCCTCTTTTCCCAGAAAGGCTTACCAAGAATGCTTCGGTATATTAAATGCACGTGTGGTACTGTGTGCCATAAGTGTATGAAGTGTCAGTGACTGTATAGAGTGACAGCTTATGTAAAGAGCGGCACAGGTGCAGTGCAAATGTCCCCAGGGTTGGACCGTAACCCCTGCGTCTCCCCAAAAAGCCATTTCACATCACAGCAACAGCACTGTAACCAGAAGATTGAAGCGGATCGTGTTTCACTGGCCTCCGTCTGCCCCCTCTTTCACCTCGTGCAGATTGTTGATTCTGTGCGAGTCCGCATGTATATGTGAAAGAGGAAGAGAGCATGTATATATATATATATATATATTCCAGTGGCGTGATTTATGTGTTTGTCAGGTTTGTTGTGCCCTCACCTCCCTGTTTTCCCTCGCAACTATGTGTTTGTCTTTCTGCTATAATGTGACGTGTCTGTTAAGTTGTGTATGTATCTATGTAACTATGTGCTTCCACACCTTGAGCTCCATCGAGACAAAGAAAAAAAAATGGCTGATAGTGATTTGGGCAAACACAGACATATACAGAAACACATGGAGTACTCACTTATTATGAGTAACACAACTCCTGTAGATTGAGTTTACAGTCATTTGTTTATATAATTGCTGTAACATAACAACAGAGTTCCACTTTTAGCAGTTTTGGGCTGAATGACTGTGGCTATGTCTATCTGGATCAATTTGAAAATGCATGTTTTCTCTACATTTCGCCTTTCACACTGAAACTGTGTTTTTGTTTAGTGATAACTGGGCTTTTTAGAATGCTCTGGATATATTTTAAGACAGTTTTCACTTTGTAGTGTGGACTGACCGAACTGGTATTGGAAAAAAGGTTGGAGCATTTAGTGAAGTGACGCATATTGTTCCCACATATATATCCATGTTGTACTCCACAGAGCGCTGCAGTCGTGGCGTTAAAAACCAGAAGACTAATTCACTGCTGGTTTACTCCAGATTTTCCTAAGGTTTTTTTTTTCAGTTCAAGAGTAAAATAAAGCCTGTGGCAAACATAACTTGATAATACTTGAACATTTTGTTCTACGACGTAAACCTCGCGCACTCACACCCCAAATCTAGCTGCTTATTAGAAACATATGTTTTTAAAAATGAACATGCTTCAATTTGCTTTTTTGGTATATACAAAACGTCAGACTTTATTTTACACATGAATTGAAAAATTTGAGGTATAGTCTTCCATGTTTTGACGTCACTACTGAAGCACTCTATTGTTGTGCCTGCTGTTTACTTCAATAATGTTGCTAAATATAAGTGTTACTTTGTACAATCTTCATATTACATATTACAAAGATGAGGTATTTTCTGTCAATTGCTTTCCTGTGGCATGAGTTGCGTTATAAACCGGTGATGGAATGCCGATTTTGAGTGTGACCTGGACACAGCAGTGGGTGGTGGGTATTTTGCTAATAAAATGCGTATACCAGAAGAATATTGTGAGAACTTTTTTATGTCTGGTCTTTCAGTATCATCTCAGTGAGCATTTATGACATTTTACAGATATGCAGGTAGGCCTAGGCATTTTCAAATGTGTTAGTGTGGACGAATGGAAAGCATTTAAAACCTATAGGCGGAGAGCGTTTAAAAAAAAACAGAATTATATTGATTTAGCCTGTGGCATGAGAGTTGCCTGTGATGTTCTTTGCAGAATCATGGGTATGGTTTATTAATTATCGCTCAAAATCAGTTTTCCCATGGAGAAAATGAATGGGATTTTACTTGCTTTATTGTTTACACATACTTATATAGGCTGTTTTTTCTTGTTACTGTTTTAAACAACAGATTCAGAGTATACTCTATTCAGGAAGCGTTCAGTTAGTATTTCTTTCCATTTTGAACAGAGATTTTTTGTTTTGTTTTTAGTGCAGCACCTCCTCTCTTTGCAGTTATCACGTGTAAAGAGCAGTGTTGGCAAATCTACTTTCAGACTTTACTTTGCTAAGCTTGCAAGCATGAGGCTTTTTGATTGAATGAGTATCGATTTGGGAGACTGTTTATATAGAGGCTTGAATTGGTGAATCATTTCTTTTTGAACGGTTCATTTATTTGAACTTTACGAACAAACTTTTTCACTAAAATGACTCAGACTTTCCAATACTTCACTTTTGAGAGTGCGAGGATAATTTAGGAGCACATGATGTTTGATTATTACCTCAGTTTGTTCGGCTGTAGAGCTGCGTACACAATATAATATAACATAAAACAGCCTTGTAGAACTACTTCTGAAAAATAGCTTGTTATAGGAAAAGCTCCACTGCTTTGAAAAACAGAAACAACAGGGGCTACAAAAGGACTGAAAACCCACCTGGGATGTTTACTGCTCAAAGTGAAGTGAATTCAGTGTGTCATCTTGTGTTGGTTTGTGTACATCAAGGTCCCTCCAGAGAGCTGATATCTCCCTATAGATCCATTTACACTGGATTGTGCACTGATCTATATTGACCCTTATCATTGTTTGCTATACTGTGTCTCTAGAGTAAGAATATTGTGTACTGTACAAAACAACTCTAGACTTTCACTAATTAGCAGAAATATGAATGGTGTTTTTGTCATGGAAAGTGTGAATATGCTTCATAATCCTGCAGTTAAGGTATATATATATTACATTTACATTTATATGGGCTAAATTAGTTAGAAATTGCTCTTTAAGGTAACATTTAGCTTTTATTTTTTATTATTATTATTATTTATTTTTTTCCTTTTCACAAATGACTCTGTGATTTAAACTAGCCAACACTAAACAGGAGAAAACACTGTGTGCAACGAGACGGTCAGAAGGCTTTTCAATCTACACATCGCCATCATTTACCATAGATTTACTGTAGTAACACTCACTGCACCATGGTATTGTGGCAGAAATTTTATTACAGGAGTAATGGTATATAATTATAGTGTATGTTTTTATGATTAAGCTATAGCATGTGCATTTATACAGAATGTTTTTAGACTACTGTTTTTCATACAAATAGGCTAACGTACCTAAAAACCAAATAGTTATATTTTTATCATGGTATTGAGGTGCTATATGTGTGGTTTTAATTGTGTTTATCATGATTTAAATGTATGCTACTATGGGAGACCATAAGCTTAATTTGAAAAAAACAAACAAAAACTTAACCACATAAAACTGAGGTTGGTACAATTTTTACAGATGTTACTGATTTAAAAAATGAACAAAAATTTACCTCTGCATACTAACTCAAGCTACTATCAAATGTGCATTTCTAAGAGACAAAAAAAGTGATATTATTATTATTATTATTAATATTATCAGGAAAATTAAGGAAATGTTATTAATATTAAGGAAAATTAGCAAATGGTGCAAAATTCTGGCTTTAAACTTGAAAGAAATAAAGATTTGACATTTATCGTGATAATTATCGATATCGACTGATATGAAAAAAATGAACGTGATAATTTTTCTGGCCATATCGCCCAGCCCTAATTGACAGGGATCCCATACTGCAACATTTCATATTCTGGAATATGTTGGAATACACATGAGGATTATATTAATATTTTTATTGGAATACAATACAGTGTCTTTCTTTCGTGCTGTAAACAACAAAGTGAACCAGTTCGTACATGAACTTTTACCATCAAGATAATCTCCACTTTCAAATAAAAGACTAAAAAGCATCATGGCACTTTTGAACTTAAGAAGGAATGATCTTTGTTATATAGCAAATGCCAAACTGATAAAGCTCTGACACATTCAGCTATNATGTTGACTATTATAAAGATGAAATGATTAGTGTTTAGCTTGTCAAAAAATTATTTAAGGCTATTATCGAGTATTCATTTCTTAGTGTAAATTGAGGAATGAAGAAGGATTTCTCCCTTAATAAATACTGCTGTCTGTCACTATGTACGACTGTGTTTAGTTGTATTTAGTGTAAATTGATCTGCTCAAGCTTAATGCTATGACAGCAATTAAGAAAACCCTAATTGTTTTTGCCCCTGGGAAATAAAGCTCTGATTAAATTATTTATTATATTGTTGAATATATTTTAGAATATATTGCCCTGTTTGTGTGGGATTTGTTGGAGCTCTGCAGGTTGTAATAAGTGATGGAACATCACTGTGATGGCTGTGAATCCGATGTTTACTGTGTAACCCAGGGTCAGTTTTTTTTTTTTACCTCTCGGGAGCAAGATATTGCCAGAGGACCTAAATCCAACTCCTGCCCATCTATACATTTGCCTGGAATGTTTTAAGCATGAACCTATACAGGTAGATTATGTTTGTAACTTTGTATTCCCTAGGTTGCTCCATGCTCTCCATTTCTTCCCCAGGAACAACAGTCCTGCTAAACCCCAGCTTACCCCTAAATCTAATGCTTAGCCTGCTGGTGCCATGGACCTCATGGACCTAATGCCTGTGTTTTGTAGACTCAGAGGGGATCAGGGGTTGCTGTAAGAGCAAATTCAAACATTGGATTTATGTTGCATTACCGCCAACAATCTGATTTGTCCTTTGCATCGTTAGCAAACAGAAACTCACTACTTCAGGGTTAGTTGGCGCTGCCGTTTTCTTACGCAACCCTGTAACCTGATGGGAAATAAGGCCAGACTGTATGTGACAGGTTTACTATGCTCTGCAGCAAACTTTAGAGAAAAAGAGTCAAATATTACAAAATCAAATACAAATGTTTTCATTCTGCTTTCAAAAGACACATGAGATTATTATTTTTTTTAATTTAATTATATAGACAGACATAGTTTTATTTAACTCTAATGGTAAATAAAATAAATATAAATGGAAAGATAAATATAAAATAAAATAAAAAACATTTATTTGGCAATTTATTTTTCACAGCATAAGTTTAAACCTTCAGTGTTACATAATCCTTTAGAAATTATTCTAATATACTTATTTGCTCAAGAAACGCTTTTGCTGCGTAATATTCTATAAGATATTATAATAAGATTCTCTGATTATTATAAATAACCATTTATTTGAAATAGAAATCTTTTTTCACTTTATAAATCTCTTTTACTATTACTTTTGGTTAATTTTAAGCATCCTTGCTGAATAAAAATATTAATATCCTTTAATAAAAAAAAATCGTACTGACCTCAAACCTTTGAACGGTAGTGTTTTGTTCTCAAGTTCTTCATACAGTTACGAAAATTTACCATAGTATCATTGTTATTGTGTGGTTATGACATTTCTCATTTGGAATTCAAATTGAGCAATTATATAGCTTATGATTCATATCCAGCTTAGTTCCATGACCTAATGCTAAAGGTCAATACAAGATCCTGTCATCATCATACGCTCAAAAGGTCGTAAAGGGGCTTGGAGCGCCATGAGGGTGGGCTGATGATTCAGTTCACAACATGATTGGATTTAGACATTTGAATTGGTGATTTCTTCCACAGCTTTTGTGCATCTCACAAAGGCACCTCAACTTAAATGAATGGGAGTGAATAACCAACACTCTCTCCACCCTCAATACCACGACTGAGGCGAGACCCTTGAGCAAGGCACCGAACTGCTCCGGGTGTATGTTCACTACTTTGTACACTTGGATGGGTTAAATGCAGAGCACAAATTCAGAGTATGGGTCACCATACTTGGCCACGCACCACTTCCCTTTCCCCCTTTCCCTTTCCCTTAGAGGGTATCGAGCATACATTTAATTCATTTGTTTTCAACCCTCTTGACCTCAGCCGCCAGTACCTGAAATAATCGCTCTGAAACAATAATATTCTGTTCTTCACTTGTTTTTGAAGGCCAAATAGGAGGACAGTTACCACGGTAACAAGCAGCAGATTTGATGGTTTAAGAAGGCCTTGTAAAGACTTTTACTCTGTCTGTAAGGCACATTATATGCATTCACACTGGAAAAAAAAATATATTTTTGTTTTGTTTCCAATTAAAATATCTAAACAAAACAAGTTTCCTTGAGAAGCAAAACGATTTAAGATAATAAGACTTAATTAAAAGAACAGTTTAAGAGTATTGTCAGTTTTTTTTATTGTTTCAAGAATAAACCACTTATTTATTGTCACGAATTGTTTAATGTCACGAAATTTACTAAATTTTGGATGGATACAACAAAAGTAGGTTTGTACACTTAAAACGTGATATATTGTCTGTGAATATTAAGCCGCAAAAAATATGTCCTGCGTGTTCTGCATGTCTCTGTGTGAATGCAGTGTTTTGCTCACGGTGTTTTCAGCCTCTGCCGCCTCGATATATGAACATGTAAACAATCACCAGAGCTGCTCTGAGAGTCACTTCATGAGCACTTTCTTTTGAGTAAAACTATCGTCATATATACAAACAGAAATTTAAAGGTTTTCATAGCAACTCGTCAAAATAAAAGTTCGGTTTCACTTGAAGAAACTGTGACAGAAATATTGCTTATATAATGATAGTACTACCACTACTAATAAAATTATTATTAAAACATATTTTTAGAGTAATATTTACTAGAAAATTTATTTACCAAAATTTAATTAGCAGAAAAAATGCAAATACACAACACAGTATTTCTGGGAAAAAAATTAAGAGAATAATATTTTTTTAATAAAATCAGTTCATTAGAGATGCTGTTGATTATTAATGTTTAATGAAACCATCAAAAAGGAATCCAGAAAATTAATGGAAAATAGAATTTGGTAAAAATAAAACTTAATGAAAGAAGAAATAAAACATATTTCATAGGGCTTTTTTTGATGAATAACATTTTTTTAACCATTAAAACAGTGTAGAAAAATTAAAACGGAATAAAAAAAAAAAAAAGAAAAAGAAAAAAAATTGGGGAAAAAAAAATTAAAATGGAATTTGGGAAAAAATAAAGCAGATTTTATAGGGCCCTAGAAATGTCATCCTTTACTAAGAGTTGCCATTAAGTTCTTGTGGATTTGATTGGAAAAGGAGTCTTTTTCTCCTCTGTAATTGTGTTGCATGTACCCAACCCTACCCAGCTTACCTGGACTTTAAAAACAATGCTCGTCCACACCAGAGCACTTCAGAGACGATGACTTGATTGATTTACATGTCAGTTTGGTATGCACATTTACATCTCAAAATGTATGTCACCAGACCAGCTGCGCACTATGACCTGACGAATGCCTGACGAGGAACTGAGCCATTGAGAGCACATGACACACACATTAGCATGCTCGTGCCTTCTAGTTCTCTGCATGTTTCACATAGGCATCATTGCCAGATGCTTAAAAATTCATTCAGTAAGTTTTGAGATAAAATCAGGCATGCCTTAAAATGAAAACATATCCTTAATGGCTTCATCTGGTCATTGATTTCAATTGGTTACAGAGTTATTTTATAAATGTTGTTATTTTTTAATAGCTTATTTAATTTTTTAAAATATTAATAAAAGGAGCTGCTGACTCCATATTCTTCTTTGTCAGCAAAAAAAATAAATAAATAAAAAAAATCCAATCACGACTAATAGATTTCCTTGCTCTTTCTTTAGTATCATAGATTTTAGATTTTAAATCTTTGACATTTAAATAGATATATTTTTTTTTTTTACAGAAAGAAGGATACCCCTTCAGTATTTCAGTAGACATATAATGTAAACTGGAGTAATTTTTGGAATATCAGCATTTTTTTTTTTTAAAAAGAAGGGTTGCTGTTACACCAGTTTCACACATCAAAGTATGTAGAAAAATATGTGTTACAAGATGGAAAGATAAATAAAACAGAAGGAATAAGGGAAATAATAGAAGTTAATTATATACCGACGTCAGTACTTGGTCATACGATCCCTTTTCTTTACAAAGGGACATTTTACACACAATGTTGTTATTGTTATGAATAATAAATCAATTTAACCATTAAAGAACCTACTCAAAAATACCCCTTAAAAACTGTGACCAGTTACATTTTCTTTTGAAACACTTATGCAAATGATCAATTGCAACTTAAAAGTGAAAAGTAAAAATTTCATCCCATGTGTGAATCATACTTCTACAGCATAATCCTTTAGATTCCCTCTTTTGTGTGCCATTAACAACTTTTTAAGACTGTCTTTACTTGCACAGGGGAAAAAAATAAGATGAAAGCATAGTTTTATGTGTTCAGAGTTTCAATTAGATTGTCTTGTCTTCAGTTAACCACAGTGAAAGACTCATCCCACATTCATCCTTGACTTTTGAGAGGGAGAGACCAACAAGTGTCCAAGTCATTGTGTTTGACTTTGCTTTTTTAATGGTTCAGTGTGTTAAAACTTGATAAACATCTTCTTAAAGTGTATTTGACAAATCTGCCACTTTGCTAACATGGTTTTAGCTTTTTAACTACTGTAGCTAGACAATCTGCCCAGACATGCATTTCCTGACTAATACCCACAAAATCATGAAAGAAACCGACTCAGCGCTCAAGGTACTTATTTGGGTTTCTTATTTGGGTTTCAAGGTACTTATTTGGGTTTCTGTTATTTAATTCTAAACACACAATGCTGGTTTCCTGTTTCTGCTCGCTTTATATCCCCATTGAAAATAAGTGAGAGATGGAAAGCGGGGCAAGTGGTCCACTTCACCAGGGAGGAATTGAGAGAGATCAATTTTGTTTTGCAAATCCAGTCATTTTCTTGGCATCCCAAGAGTCCTCTTCTGCCAAAATCTGTTTAAGCCATATGGACTGTGTGCATGTGCTGTATACAAATGTATGTCCTCTGTCTGTACTTGAATGGTTTCGGAAAGCAGCAGAATTGAAGCTGCTTTCGGTCTGCTTAATTAGCCATTTAGCTGATTGAATCAGGACATTGTGGTCATCTGAAGTACTGCTACAGTGTTTTTTTATTTATTTATTTATTTTTTTTATTATTATTTTTTTTTATTTTATTTATTTATTTTTTTCCCTGAATGTTTAGAGTGTGTTCAAGGCTCTATGGTTGAATCAATCAGATTTAAAGAATAGATTTCCTGAGGGAAGGTTATGTATGCAGCTATGGCCAAGGCTATTGCTGTGCCTGCTACACACACACACACACACACACACACACACAATCAGATTGTTCCATTAGAGTGACAATAGAAGCTATTGACCATAACTATTGAATGGGAAAAGTACAACCACAGTAGCTTGTTGAATAAAACAAGTTATAGCATTCAGGTTGATATTTTGATTCTTTACAATATGCGTGTAGTGGCTGAACAAAATAAAACAACTTGTCCTATAACCTAACAATAAAAAGTGTTTAACGTAAAAGTGTCTAAATAAAAGCTTATTTCTGCCATGTGATTAAAAAAATAATAATTTTAACTTTTCATAGAGATATAAACCCGCAATTCTGACTGTTTTCACCATTAATTAATTAATTATAAACTACGATTTGTGCCCCAATTAACACCTAGTTTGCTTCTTTTTAATTGTTAGTAAGGTTGTTGTTAAGTTTAGGTATGGAGTAGGATTAAGGGATCTAAAATATAGTCATGCAGAATAAGGTGTTAATAAAGTATTTTATGAATAAAGTACTAATAAATTAGCCAATATGCTAGTAATATGCATGATAAGCAAAGTTAATTGTCAGAATTTGTCCCTAAACTAGTGATTATATCTTAGTGAGTTTATTTCTTGCAGCTTGTTATGACTGGATTCCACAATTCCATCCACGTTTTCCACATTGCAGACGTCATAGGGCCCTACATATTATTTGTATTAATGTAGTATAACAGTGGTTCTCAAACTTTTTATACCACCTCAGAAAATATTTGGCTCTCCAAGTACCACCATAATGACCAACATTAAAATACAGTAGCGTAGTAGGCCTAATTATTCAGCTACAGCTCTGCACAGTTAAAAAACGAGCTAGTTTTATTCCTAATAAGAATATTTATTATGGTCAGCCACTTTAAACATGGTAAATACAGAACATTAACACTGCACTGTGCTCACATGCAGGTAAATAAAAAACTTAAATTATTATATTAAAATGTACTTACCTAAAAGTTCAATAAAAACAGTACTGTACTTAAATGTAAAGTAAAAAAATGTACAATAGTTGATCAAAAAAATTAACAGGCATCATTTAGCCACTTTGCAAACTTTTTAAACGCGTTTTAACATTAATTTATATTTAATTCAGTGATTCTTCTGCGTACCGCTAGAGGGAGTGCGTACCACACTTTGAGAATCAATGTAGTATAATGATATATTAGTGTCAGAAAGCAAAAAAAAAGTTTAATTTTAATTTGCACAAAAGCTAATAGACACTAACATAATAAATAATATTTAATTTTAAAAAGCAACATCTCTACTTTATTGTAGACTGACCAATCTAAAGGCAGAGTCTCTAAAATAAGAGATTCAGCAGGTCATTGTGTTTGTGTTCAGGGGGCGCCTCATGTCTGATCTTGTCTTGGGTGCCGTCATGTGAGTCACCACTTCATATATCACACTGATTCAGATTGAGGTACTTTTATTGGCTGTTTAAGAAAATGAGATCCTAAGGTGTGATACGCAGGTGATAATGCATGTCAGTGCAGAGAAAGAGAGAGAGAGACAGAGAAAAGAGCAGAAAGTGTGACATCCTTCACAAACTAAATCTCTATGATCTTTAAAAAAAAATTGGGAGTAAATTAATCCCAAGATGCAATGCTCTGTTGAATTATTAAACACTGAGGTCAGCCATTATGGAATAATCCAGTTCAGCTTTCCTATAATTAGATAGAGGCCGAATGGTTGCCTTGGAAACGGCAGATTTATTGACCTTGCACGGTGAAGCCATATCGGCTTCAGAGCAAGAATGGAAAAATAACACACAGGCGTGAGGGATGTGCATTTATCAGCTGGCCTTTCCCTCTAATGAGAGCAGCTTGGCCTGAGCTCCAGGGGCAAGAGTTCAGACAGGATGATCTGGTGCGCATGTGCACCACCGTGTGTTGAAACGGAGTCACAGCTGCTTTACAAATGGAGTGTGGTGCAGCCTCTAGAGGACAGGAGCAGGGAGGTTTGACTCTCTTTCTGCTAATTTGAGATGAATGATGTGTTTTTTTCAAACAGGTGTAAAGGCGTTTGATCCAGAGGCAGAGTACATGCGGGGGTCTGTCACCATGAGCCGTCCTATAGCAGCCGACTGATACTCACCCTGCGTATGCTGAGCAGAGCGGCGAGGGTCGGGTCCGCCTCAGTCTCCTGTGATTGGACGCTGGATGGAATCAAGG
>JAPMOO012026331.1:0-10562 GCA_029874815.1 Luciobarbus comizo
TAACATTATAAATGTCTTTACTGTCACTTTTGATCAACAATGCATCCTTACTGAATAAAAGTATTAATTTCTTTTTAAAAAAGCCATTGCTGATTGGTGCAAGAGAAACATATCAACCAATCAAATACTCTCGAACTACTGCATCCAGTCTCATTTCTGCTCAAAACAGAGTGAGCTGGTGGTTTTATACTCGTCTGTTGTTTATGCAACATATGTTTATGCGATTCACCTCTGATTTGCATGAGTTTTACTCTTACATTTGTAAGCGTTTGATGTATGTGCGGTTTCAGCAGGGTGTGTGTTATATGATACACACTGGATTCTTGTGCATGGCACACAGTGATGCATTTGTATGCATGCGCGTGTATGTGTGCGTGAGATCAATGTGGCCACAGATCTCTAGAGACGACATGCAGAAACATGAGCCACACACACATTTTTCTATTTCAGGTCCTTGGGATCTTCTGCAATCACTTATACTGCAGCTTTAACTGTTCCTCCAGATGCTCGAGGAAAGCAACCAGGATGTTCGACACTTACATCAATAAAGGCAATTACTAAAGAGCGGCTATCATTCATTCTTCAGTGCCACCCTGCAGGCTTCTGTTTTCCATTTGGTCTGGAAAGAAAATGGAAAACAGGAGGCCAAGCCACACCGAGTCACGTGACCCGACAGGCCATTAGTGATTGGCTGGCAGCAGAATGGGCGTCTCTCCATGCATCAGTGATGAAAACAGACTCCTCAGTAAACAGGGAGCAGTAAAATAAACCCTCTTCAGTCCAAATGCAGGCTCATGAGAGCCTATTAACTTCTCGGATGAAGATCCATTACAAAACTAGGGGAAATAATGTACAAGAACTGCCACTGCGAGCATTTCAGAAGGGTTGTCAAGATCAGCCATCAATGAGAAATTCATAAACTGGTCTCAAAACCCAGCCAGATGCAATAAAAAGTGAAAAATGACCACCTTCAGAGAACTTCAAGGGGGAGTCCATGTGTTTTTGCAAGTAATGGACATTCACCTGAACATTGACGTCTTCTTTCTTGAATATGAGAGAGCGAACTTCATCTGCATCCCCGTTAAATATGGCTTTAATCAGAGAGGGCTGGGGAGAAATGAAAGAGAAATGGTTAAAAACAATACTTAAGAGCTTCTTTAACTCTGAAAGACAAACCAACACATCTGATATCAATCAAAACTCAAATTTTGACAAGCTTGTCTCAAATAACAGCATCTGTGTTAAATGCTGTGTGAAGATGAAAAGAAATGAAATGAATGAAACATTGTGTTTAATCTATGCAGAAAAGAAATTCTGAGAATCAGACGTCAAGCGGTTTATTATAGAGAGAAGAAAACAAGAAACCGTTGATTCATCAGCACGCCAAAGAGAAAAATTCATTGAAGTGCAGGATGAAATCAATGTATTTAATAGTGAATGAAATCAGTTCTAACAACATTCGTGAGAATATGGAGAGACAAGACCCGCAGGGCCTGAACCCAGAGGTAAACTGTCCATCTGCGCTCGGTTGCTTTAAACAAAATAGGGACCGAATCAAAGCAACAGCTTATACTGAGCAAATGAAGATTTATAACCAGATCAAAGGAATATATTGAGGATGCATTAATAATTGTGTTTACATTGTCACTGATAATAAGAATGATGAGCGACGAAATTATGCATGCAAAGCATGTACAATCCCAGATTCTAAGTGTGAATCTATCTATCTATCTATCTATCTATCTGAGACACTGGTTAGGAGAGGAATATACTAGGCATGGATTAATATATTGAGATATGTAGATATGGTTTTTATAAATTAATAAATAAATAAAAAAACATTTGACGCATAAGAATCTAAAATTGTACATGCTTCAAGTCAAATCATAATCAATACGTCAAAATAGAGTACAAAAGATGCATTTTAAAAAATACACAGAAACCTGTCATTAAAAAGTACTGTAGGAAGCAAAAAAAATAATTAAATAAATGAAAGCACACTGTACATTATTTGTTTTGTATAAATTTAAATAATCACTGGTATTGGCTGATACTGATATATCAATCATAACTGCAGTATGTGAAAATATTATTTTGGCATGTCTTGACAGCACACAAGCAACCAAAACAACTAAAACAGAACCTAAAACTATTAAAACATTATTGCTAATTTAAAAGGATATGAAATAAAATAAAACAAACATTAGTTCAAACATTCAAAAAAAAAAAAAAAAAAATTGTTGCCTTAGTAACTAACTGAAATAAGTTTAAGTTGAAGAACTAAAATAAAAACAAATATTTAAAAAAAAAAACTAATAAAAATGACAAAAACATAAAATGAATTAAGGGAAAATATAAAAATATATAAAAATATAACCTAATTCGAAATATGAATCAGTCCTATAACAGTATATAAATAATACCTAACACTGCATCAAACCCAATTAGAACAAGCATTAAGTTTTTCCAAATAAGGACAGGCAAAACTGAAGCCCCGCCCTGTCCAGCCACGCCCACCTGCCCCGCCCTCCACTCTCAGGTGACATTACTGGAAATGATTGAAAGCACAACTGATGCAGCTCTCTCAGAAAAATAGGTACAAAAGCTGTCACTGGAACAGTACCCTTTTAAAAGATACATTTTGGACCTTATTTACTACTAAAAGGTGCATTTCAGTATTTTAAACGTAGAGGTTCGTACCTAAGGTGTACAAATTAGTACCTTAAATGGCACATTTAAGTGCCTTTAGAAAGGGTGACAGCTTTTGTACCTTTTTTCTGAAAGGCTAAACAATTACTGAATGTACTCTTAAAATCTGACACACACACACACACACACACACACACCTGCTGCAGCCTGCATGTGTGGATTCACCTCACAAACACGATGCAGCAGCTGAAAACAGACATGAGAATGAAAGACAGGGGGAACGTCGTAAAAGAAAGAATGCAGCTTTCCTCTGTTTAAGGAAACATGGCCTGTTACAACAGCAAAAACTTTAGCCTGAAGCTCCTGCAAACTGACTGAAACCAGTCAGAACCACTTAAACTGATCTTCAAAGAATGCTTTTAACTATTAAAGGACAAAACCAGCTGGCTAAATCCACAGAACTGAAACCTGCCCGTCCGGTTCATCCACTAAACTGATGATTATTCTGCTCATTTGAGTACGATTTCCATTCACACGCCTGCTGTAGTCACTGATCAAGAACACCAACACCTCTAGCTATACCTGATGCATTTTGGTTTGAAATGTGTGAGAACAAATCACAATGCAACACAAAATCATGCAACACTGCTAGTGAGCATTAGCACAAAAATGTGTTCCTCTTTTTCTTTTGTAGGTCAAATTCAGTCAAGACAGAACAACAATATATATGTGTGAATGTTTTAACTCCCTGAACAGTGGCTCAGATATATGAAGGTAACTGTACAACAGGCTAAAATGTAGCAAAACATACGTGCATAAACTAATAAATACAATTTTTAAAAAAGTTTATTTGATAACTACTCTAAAATAAATTAATTTTTGTAATTAATCTTTAAAAAAAACCAAATACATATTAGATCAAATTAACAAACAATTTACAAAAGTTTTTTTAAGAAAATAAAAATTCCATGAAAAATCAAAAAAGTTATGAATGGATGAATACATGGTTGAATGAATAAATAGACAAAAACAAAAAGAAATAAACATTTACAAAATGTTTTTAATTTATCTTACATAAAAATACATTTAAAAAAACAAACAAATAAAACGATTTACAAGTTTTTTTTTTTTTTTTTACCAATTATCATTAAAAAAATAAAATATTAGAAAACAACAAAAGGTTTTAAAATGTTATCTAAATACTAAATGTGGCCTCACTTCATTAAAAATCTTTTCATATGAATCAAACAAATAAAGAGTGCATGAGGTTTGTTTATGTCTGCATCTGTAGGCTACTTGTGTAAAGTGTGTTTCTGCCCCAAGGGTTTGTTCACACATTATATTTTTGCAATTGTTGATGGCCTTTACGATGCCATGTCAAGTTAAAAATTAACATTTTTATAAAAGACAGTATTTTAAATGAACGAACGTGTGCTGCGTGTGAAGCATGTCCTATTGCTGACAGCTGCGTTTCCGTCCAGGTCAAAGGGCCACAATTCGCTCCTAGTCACATGAACCAGGGTTTCCAAAGGGAATTTTTGGACCTCACCTGGAAACCCCAATCAGATGTGACAGAGACGGATGAACGTGTCTGTATCTGTCGCAGCTACTGAAGCAAATGTTTGACTTTCTTCACCGCTGATCATCCACCTGCAGTCAAACCAGCACCTCACCTTCTCGTCCTGAGAGGAATTCTGGGAAATGTGGTCCGGGGCGGCTTTGGAATGCAGAGGGGAGGGTTCGTCATCTTCCACCTCCTCCAGGACCACGATACACACACGACTCATGCGCTCCGACCGCATGCCTGCCTCTCCAACACAAACACACACACACCAGAGCCGCTTTCACAAAAAACACCTCGCGTTATTCCATACGGCAGATCTGTCTGCGACTTTCAGCTCCGGTGCCATTAGTGTCCGAGCGTTAAATCCACCCAAACGCACGCAATCCCAGAACAGGGAATTCCTCAGAGCGGGAACATCAGCAGTGCTGCAGTGGGAAGATGCAGCGTCCTCTTACACACACACTCTCTCTCTCTCTCTGTGTGTGTGTGATCTGAGAAGACAATGGTGTGTGAGCTCCAGCCTGCTGAAACCTGCTCTTTGCACACACACATAGATCCAACCCCCACCGCAATAACACACCAACCCTACTGCAGAGAGAGAGAGAGGGGCAGAGAGAGAGAGAGAGAGACACACACACACACACACAGAGAGAGAGAGAGAGGGGCACAGAGAGAGAGACTGAGAGCAAGACACACACACACACACACACACAGAGAGAGAGACTGAGAGAGACACACACACACACACACAGAGAGAGAGAGAGAGAGAGAGACACACACACACACACACAGAGAGACTGAGAGAGAGCGAGCGAGGGCTGTTTTGTAATGAGACAGCGAGCTTCCGACAGCATGAGCCTTTAACACCAGTGAAATATGAGCACAGAGACAGAGCTGATGGGACAAACACAGTCAGGCACAGATCAAATTATTCTTTGTCAGGACAACGAACAAGGTCACTGTTTTTTTTTTTTGCTTTGGGAGCAAAATTGTTCCTAGAAGTGAGTTCAACCTGAGAAAAGTGCTTTGGGGGAAGTCCTCAGATGTAAATTATGATTTTTTTTTTTTACACTTACTGTAAATATGCAGAAGATGAAGGCTAACTCTTGGTCTTATTTATTTGGGTGTATGTCATAAAACCTGTCAAAAAAAATGCAGGTCATATTTAATCTCAAAATCAAAAATATATATAGTTAATATTGTATATAATTAAGCCTGTTTTTCCCACTTTTTTCAGATTTTCACTTTCATTTCACTGCATTCAAATTCTTATTATAACTGGGAAAAAGTTTATATATAATATACATTTCATTACATTATAGTGGCATTTGTTGAATTTGTGAATTTAATTCATGCTGACTTTGATTGTCATTAAACAAACATCATAATATCAGTAAATCACTGTATTTTAATACATTCAAGTAAAATGTGCAAATATATTATAATAAGAATGAGTGGAAAATGTGCTAAGCTGTCATATATATATATATATATATATAAAATCAATTTTTTTGAGGGGGGGTTTGAAATGTGACCAGTACATGTTTCACTGATATTCACACTGAAGTCTCTGATACACCCTGATTTAGAAACACTGATAAATGTGAGTGAGTGTGTGTGTCTCCAGTCTCTATTAGATAACGTCTGATCTGTGACTCATCCTCATTGGCTCGTCTTCATCATCTCCTCCTCTTCCTCTCGCTCCAACTCATCACAACAGACTGCTGACGGCCCGACACACACACACACACACACACACACACACAAACGGATCAGCACTTTAACAGCCGCACATCACAGAATTATTAATCAGATGTGATTTCTGATGGCTGAGAACCACATCGTCAACAAAAATCACAAAGAGGCCACTATTTATAGCACCGAAAAATATCAGACTACATCTCAGAAACAAATCCTACTGGACTGAACGCTAGCAAACGCATAGCAACACCATGGCAGTGACTTTTCATAGACAGTTTTCTTCAGACAAAGTAGAAACAAATGATTTGAACTCATGAGATTTATCAGATAGTTTTGCACCATAATTATCAAGACTGGCACTTCTGAGCATGTTACAGCATGATTGATGTTCCTGGCAACAAAATGACTTTCTCAAAGTTTCAAATGATATTTGACAGTATCAGCATAAAAGCAGCTTCAATATCAAAGTGAACCTCTGGATCAGTTACTGACTGGAAATAAAAAAGTAGTAAAAATGACCTGTTTCACTGTATTGAAGCTGTACTGTAATGCAGCCTTTGTGAGCAGACAATGTCTTATAAAAAAATAATAAAAAACTTTTGAACAGTAGAATGCATATACAACTTAATGTTTGAATTTAAATTGCTGCATTTATTCACTATAGTATTTACCCAGAAAATAACTATTTTAACACATGAACTATATGTGCTCTGACAGTAATGTCTGAGGGTTTAGTGTTTTGTATCAAACAGTATCAGCAGTGGAGGAGGTTTTTGTGTCTGTAAACACCCTGCAGCACTGAATGCTCCTCTAAGCTCCGCCCCCTGCACCGTTGCAGCCAATAACACGCTCATCTATTCAATAACGCAACCAATGAAAACATGCCGTCACAAACTGCCTGCCAGATACAGCAGAAGCACAGAAACATCATTTCAGACGTTTTGTCTGATGCAGACAGCTGATGATATTATCAATCTGGTGTGAAAAAAATAACTTTCATATATAAGGTCCAGTGCAGAATTAAACCCGATTCAAGCAAAATCAAGCAGCATATCAATTTAATGCACAGTAGACATTTCATTCTTTTGTAATCTGTAAACAGACTTTATTGATTGAAATTAAGAAAATAATATCTAATGTTTTCCAGTATCAGACAATATGATGTACAGTGAACCTTCACTGACCTCCTTAAAAACAACTAAAAATATAGCCATATCAAATGACAAAAATATAAACTAAACAAAAACATATCAAATATAAAAAAATATATTCTAAATCTAGCCAAAAACATATCAAATATGACAAAAACGAACCAAAAAAATATATAAAATATTACTAAAATATATTAAATATAATCATAATCACCGTTAAAAATATCACCATAAAAACCGTTTTCTTTTTATTATATAATTTAAAAAAAACCTTGCTATGTGTCCTGCGTTAAGCTAACTGAGACTTGTTACAGCACTTGCATATCATTGCCCTTTTGTTGATTTGTCCATATAAATGAAATGTTTTAGTCATAATTCATGTGTTTTGGTTATATTAGCTACATATAACCAAAAAATGTATCAATTGTATCAAATTATATAAATATATATTTATAAATTGCCAAAAAAAGAGACAAATATCAATTTGATTTAATGCTAGAAATTGTTACATATTTCTGCATGAAAAACAATATTTAACAACAAACAAGTCATGAAAATTTAGCTTTGCATCAGAAAGGAGTTTGCAGTGGATTGTTTGTAACCTGTATTATATTAACCAGTGTTAAATTAGCATTATTAATAACTATAAAGAAGACTTGAAAAGTGCATCCACATGCAGGATCTTGGGTAAAACTCTCATGAATGAGTCTGAAGGGATTTGATGAAGTCAGACTCCCTCTAGAGGACGAGAGGAGGCTTCATCTCTGCTGTAAATTCATGATCAACAACAAACACTGGTGAGATTGTTTTAACTGTGCTGGTTTATGCTGGTCTAGCTGATATGGTTTGATGGCTTTGTAGTGGTTTTGGGCACTGCGAACCAACTAGAGCAATGTAATCCAGTTAAGTTCAAGCCTGTGTCATTCTTTCAGCAGGTCTCCAGCTGCTATTTCAGTCCTTATTCTTTCTTTGTCCACTTTTCAACCAGCATTGACTGCGGCTGCTGTATCTGAAAGCCCCTTCCTGTCTCCAGACCACACACGTCTAGCATCAGCCTCATGTTATTCATATACAGCTCCAGAATCTCACAAATCAATCAAATGTCATTCAGTTTTTGTCATTCAGACTTCTCATGGTTTCACATTAATGCTTGATTGCTCTCTATCTTCTCCAAAACTAACAGCCCCAAACAGAGAAAGTGGAAAAGAGTTTTCTAAATGCAGGTTTAGTTGCATCACATGAGGGATGATGCTCCATTTGATATCCAGACTGCTGTTAAACTTCCTATCAGGTCAATCATAAATCTTCATGTCTTACAAAGCAGAGCTTCTTTAATAACAATAAAACCACAGAATCTGTCAATCACAGCTAAAGTAGCTGATCGACTCTTTTCTTCTAAAATATAAATGCTTTTTTTTCATATAGAGTACATTCATTAAAAACAATAAAGCTAAAATGTTGATATGTATGTGTACTTATATCTATCTATCTATATTTATAAACACACACATTTACATAGGCCTACACATACATGTAAGTGTCCTTATGATGAAGCACATAAATGCTCAGTAAACTGCAAAATGAACTCTTAAAATAAGCAGAATTAATGCAACAACCTAACTAACAAAAATATATTCTAAGAACGTTTTGCTAGAATTCCCATGAAGTTACGAAAACATTATTTCTGAATGTTTTTGAACGTTCAAAACATCCAGTTTATGAACTGTTTCTAAAAGTTTTTTGGTTAGGGGAACTTTGTAGGAATTTGATAATTTTGCAAACATTATGGGAACATTAATGCTCTGAAACATGAATATATAAAATAAAATAAAAACGCTAGATAAACGTCCAACTAAAATAAAACGTTCCATGAAAACGTGCTAAAGTTTTAAGGACGTTGTTATAAGACCAGATATCCTAACTCTGGATAAATTGGTTCTATTAACATTCCTGCTGGAAGACCGTTTGTTCATCACTTTGAGAGAGAACCTTGGCAGAACGTGCACTAACATTTATGCACTGATGCATGGAAGTAACGCATGTGAGATCAGAGCACAGGTGATGTGTGTGTGTGTGTGTGTGTGTTCAGGTGAGATGTGTGTGTCAGGTGATGTGTGTGTCAGGTGAGGTGTGTGTGTGTTCAGGTGATGTGCGTGTGTCTTCAGGTGATGTGTGTGTCAGGTGAGGTGATGTGTGTGTCAGGTGAGGTGTGTGTGTGTTCAGGTGATGTGTGTGTCAGGTGAGCGCAGGTAACTGATCACAGACCTGGTCTCTGATCCGCAGCACCATCTTCTTCTTTCTCCTCCGGCGCGAGAAATCAAACCGGACTGGGGCTTTAAAATGCCTGAAAGAGCCCGACAGAGCTCGGCCAGCCGCGGGTTAAAGCTCAGTGTGTGCTGGGCTCGAGTTTCCTCTGCTCTTCCTGAAATAGACAACACAAGAGGCACAAAGCCACGCGAGCTTTCAGTTCTGGCGTCTCCACTCTGCAGTACAGCGACACGATCGATAGAGGGCGCGCAACATGCGCTAAAAATATTTCGAAAATATGCCGAGTCCATTTTTCTACACCTGTTAATTATTTAACCAAGTATTACATACACAAAATACCAAAATAAATTAATAAAAATAAAAATACAAAAAATAATTTAAACGTGCAGTTAATATAACTTAGTTAATGTATATTGTTTAAATTGTATTTTATTTAATTTTACGATTATCACTGATACTATATTAGTGATCTTCGATGTTCATGTAACAATGCAATAAATAGGCTATATATTCTAATTATTATTTATTTATTTATTTATTTTTTACAAAACTTTTGATATTTTACATATGTGATCCTGTAGCACAAAAGCACTCTTAAGTCACTGAGGTATGTTTGTAGCAATAGCCAAAAATACACTGTATGGGTCAAAATGGTTGATTTTTCTTTTATGCCAAAAATCATTAGGTTATTAAGTAAAGATCATTTTCCATGAATATATTTTTTATAAATTTCCTACCAGAAATATATCAAAACTTTGTCTAATTTTTGATTATTGATATGCATTGCTAAGAACGTCATTTGGACAACTCTAAGGGCGATTCTAAGGGCCCGACGATGGGGGTGGGGGACGTGATTTCTACAGAGGGGAACGCTAGAGCCCTGCATTTCGGCCAGGCCCTGTCTTTTTTACACCTCTAGGGCCGGGCTTCGGGCCAATTTTCACGTCATAGTTCAGACGCGGGCCGGTCCTCGGGCCTCGGGCCTGTTTTAGGCTTCTCCTTATTTTTATATTTTAGACATCCATCAATTAGTGATGAAAAAAAATTGCCGTGCTGGTGGAAACAACACGAGACCGAGACAACACGCGACTATCAAGAGGGACTCGACAGTGTTTAGAGTCCCGCGAGCATTTGCAGTGCATTGGTGTTTGGTGATGAGTTTTTGGCTCAAGGTCTGCATATAAAGTCACACCAGAGGTGTTCAGCTGGGATCAGGACTTGGCTTTCTG
>JAPMOO012026391.1:0-10123 GCA_029874815.1 Luciobarbus comizo
GGAGTGATCTATTAATCTCTTTACTAGTTTCTATAACAAAGTATAGCATTCATGCCAGAATCAATATTAGAAATGATATTTACTCCAACATTAAGACAGACAAATGTCCAAAGTTCTTGGATGAACTTTTCTTTGGCAGCTTTCACGATGTGTCCTCTGTCTTCCAGGGTGTGTAGGCACATCATAGACTCACAGATTAGAAATTGACTGTATGAAACCACAGAGCGAGCTGGACATTGTTACAGGTTAGTGTATGGCATGAAATCATGAGAGGGAGGGATGGAAATAAACATTTAAATTCAAGTAGTAGGCAGTACTGTTTAACAGAGTGGGTGACTCAACACCTCTGTTATTTTGGTGAAATCTGCTAGCAATTATTCTTGACTGTCTATGTTGCAAAAATAAGTTCCAGATTAAAAACAAATGAATACAGTTGTACTAGAAATTAAACAAGAGTCCAAGTCGGTCAGTTTCTGCTAAGATTGATTTGTTTTTATGTTTGGAGTTCCAGAGACATTAATTATGTATTTTTTAAATGTAACATCTTATTTTTTTTAAAAAGTTTAATATGTTCTTTGTCATTTTTGAACAGAGACCCATTGTAATTTTTTAAGAAGAATAATATACAAACACCTTTTAGAGATCATTGAACAGTTTGTAATTTATGTAATATTTTCCATCCAATGAAAAATCTAAGAAAAGGCTTTTCATCTTTTCATCAGACATAGGCTACATTCAAAAGGAAGGCTCATACAGCTTTGTAAGTATTTTCTTGTTTTATTAAAGGTAACTTGTTTAATAAAGATATTTGAGAAGTGACAAGGGTAATTCATTTCATCACCACAGGCGACGTCACGTTCTTGTGTCACCGCACGTGTTTTCAATGAAGCATTCAGTAGGAAAAAAATAACTCGGATTGTAAACTTCCAAAAAGGAACACTCTGTCATCACTGTCGTTCCAAACCTGTGTGACCTTGTTTCTTCAAAAGTTTTTGTTCTTACATTAAAAGTCAGTAGTAACAAAAACTGTTTGGTTACCAACATTATTCAAAATATCATCTGTTACATTCAACAGAAGAAATAAATCAAAAGGCTATAGGATTAACGAAATGAGTGTAAATATGACAACAGAATGATCATTTTTGGGTGAACTATGCCTTTAAGCAAAACTAAATGTGATCATTTAGACTCATGTCCATTCATGTATTCATTTGGTAAGCAGTAGCCGCTCTGTAGCAGTGTATTATACGGCACTGACTGACTGGGGGGGGTCTTCCCGATCCAGCCCTTTGCACAATCGTCATCATTTACTGAAATCACACGTCAGACCACGCGAGGTAGGCAGGAAAACCATTTAAACTTGGCTTGCGCAGGATGTGCACAGTTCAGTGCGTGACAGCTGCGCTAACATCTGTATGAGCCACAGCGGAATGAGAGAAATGCGCGTGTTAACGGTCGTATTCGCCGTTATATTTGTCCTGAAGGAGGCTGAAGCTTGGGGTTACAAGAATGGAATACTGCACAACTCTATCTGGCTGGGTAATTATTTCATTTGTTCTTACTGATGTGTTGATCCAAGCTACTTAAGTGATACATGACCATTACATGACTAGAATATTTTAAATTGAAATTATGTTTTTGTTGTTATTGTTTCTTTTGAACCCCCGCCCCCCCTCATAGACTGTATAATAAAGCACAGTCTTTCTCATTTACTGTTCAGCAGGGTTTACATGTTGTGCTATTTTATTGCATTGTCATGATTGAATTTGTGTGTTGTGTGCATTTGGACCCACAGAGAAGAGAGGCATATTTATGGCTCTGTGAAGTCTTGACAGTGCAGCCAGTCTGAAGGGACCTTGTAAACACAGGGAAATGACTTCATTCTGTTACGGTGTACTGCAACTTACCCCACGGCACTCCACAACACTTTCAGCATGGTCCAAGAAACCCACGGACATTTCTCTGTAGATTTGGCTTTTTTGATAAGACGCATGAAAGATCAATGTGCTTATAAGAGTTTAACCATTTCGCACTTTAAAAAACAATTTTTAACAATGTTTAAGTTGTAGCCTACTGTGGTTTGGTTTAAAACTTTTAAATAAATGAATTAGAGTGCAAATTATGGGGCAAAATAATATGGATTGAACACCACAGAGAAAGCCAACACTATGTGTCTAAGTATATTTAGTTTTCAGCAGAGTCTTCAAACATTTCAGTAATGATAGAATTTATGTTAGTTGGTAAGAGCATGTTGAAATACATTTTGACCTGATTGCATAGGCTACTCTAAGGAACATGGAATTTGATGAAAGTTTTTCCCATACTGTATGCAACTTTATTTATTTACTTATGGTAGCATAGTGGCTTGACCAGCACTACACATCTGAAAACACTTAATTAAGCTATAGTGTTTAGCTACATTCATGCTTCAAATGAGTCTCCCATTTAGAGCCTTTCTCAGAGACATGTTTGGAGCTTACTAATGGTTGTAGTCTTCTGATGTTTGAAGCCAACACAGTAAAAACATTGGCTTATAACTCATTTGAGACAGGATCCAACTTCTTCAAGGTTATGCATGCGTGCTTGAAAACAACTGCAAAGCAGCATGATGTTCTGTGAGCTGCAGACAGAGCTCAAAACGGGCAAAATCTGCTTTAGTGATCTTTCCAACAGCAACTGGATGTACATTGTATTTGTCCCTTATGTATTCAGGATGTCCTGCACAGTAAAACATCTATGTTGTGTAAAACCTTCCAAAATAAATTTCCTGTTTTAGGTCTGATGTAATTTGAGTAGACAGGTAGAATCGTTGTTCTGAGACACTGAACAGACCCACATGAGTCCTCGAAGCTGATAGTGTTGCCAAATGAGACATGTTCTCTCTCCTAACAGAGCAAGCAGCTGGAGTTTACCACCGCGAATCTCGCAAAGGAAGATATCAGCTGACATACAGGGAAGCCAAGGCTGTGTGCAAATTTGAGGGGGGTTCTCTTGCAACATATGATCAACTGGAGGCTGCTCGCCAAATTGGTAAATCTTACTTAGATCAGATGCCAATGGAAATAGGAATGGGTCTGGCCTACAGCATGAGTGTTGAAAGCCGAACAAGTCATGTAACTTGGATCATACTGAATAGCCTTTATTATAACAAAAAAACAATCAGCAAGCAGAATGATAATCAACATTCTCACAGATATATTAAATATTTGCACATATCATATAAACAAAGTTATAAACAATCCCCAGTGCCACCCAATGTTATGTTGAACAGTAAGAGTCATTGTCATGTGTTGCCTGAGCAGGAACACCTGTTTTGTTTTGTAAAATTACTCTTTAGTAAGAGTAAATTTGTTCCAGACATGAGCTCTGATGTTTAATAACATTTTGTGGTTACTTCAGGCTTGTGGCACTCTGTGTTGGGGGTCTTTTTATCATCTCTGTTTGCAGCCTTCAAATGGTGCCCGTGGCTCCTCAGAGCACAAGAGCCCTTTATTCAGTATCCCCTTAAAAAAGACGTATTTCCTTCAATTATTAGTTGTTGGGTTTTTTTTATTTAATTTTATTAATTTTTTATTCAGTCTAAACAGAACCTGTTTGTGAAATACTGCAGATATATTCAAATATGAACACTGAAGAAAAAACAGAAATGAACTACTTTTCATAATTAATTAACCAACAGAATTTATATTACTTTTATTTTTATAATTATAATGTATTATTTTTTAAACATTGGTGGTCATTAAGTTCAAACAGTGTTTAATTATTTCTAATGAATGGAATTTTGATCAATTAATATTTATGTCAAGTGTTGCTTCATAATAACAGATGTTGCACAGTATCACAGCATTTGTCTTTCTCCCAAAGGGTTCCATGTGTGTGCAGCTGGATGGTTTGACAAAGGCCGTGTGGGGTATCCGATTGTTAAAGCTGGCGCCAACTGTGGTTTCGGAAAGATTGGAATAATTGATTATGGATATCGGCTTAACAAAAGTGAGAAGTGGGATGTCTACTGCTACAACCCTGGGGGTGAGTTTGAGCAATGGCAGTTAGGCAATCTTGGGTGGATTTTAGTCATCCGCTGAGAGATTTGGAAGATTTGGACAAAGTAGTTACACAGATCTTAGGTTTGTAAAATTTTCTTTGAAAGCTCTCCAGAGTGAGTTGACTGAAACAAAGGAATTGCGTTTTAGTAAAGTATAAATCTCCATAGGTTAAAGACAATGACTTTATATCATAATTCAGGCACTCATTGGTCTCTAAACTGTAAGGGTGGGATAACTTGTGGTCTGGACAAAGACAACCATGACTAAATGTTGGAGAAAAAAGTGTTGGATGTTTTAACTACACACAATGACAGATAGAAATAGAGGACAGTGAACCTCAGCACAGGACATTATTCATATAAGTTAAATGTAGGAAAAATGTCTTAGATGTGGAGCGGTCAAAACAAACAAGCAGAGAACAAATTCATAATACATTTCTTGGAAAATGCCTGCTTGTTTTCTCTGGCTCTTTTCTCTTGTATGGATATGGAAGAGTCTAATGAAAAATGTTTCATACTGTGAATAATCTAAACGAAGCCCTGTGAAGGTTTTACAAGGTGTGGCAATGCATTTCCAGAAACCCAGCTGAGTTTGTGACTGACGCTTTCCCCAAGAAATTCTCTCTATGGAGAACTTGACTCAACAGTGATCTTACAAAGAAACCAGGGAGTAAATAGTGAACTCAGACTCTCAGGTTGAGATGTCCTGTGAGAGATGTTGATGTGGACATTTTTTATCACATTTTTGTGTCTTACTTTCAATAGATATTTATTAATAGATCAACACTTATGGAAAAGTTTGAATATTAGTTTCACAAAGCATTGCCTCAATATTTAATTCTGATATTGGAATAGATAGATGTTCAGTGCAATACAGTGCAAAGAGGGTGGGTTGGCCTATTTAATAAAAAAATAATTTATAAATTTAGTTTTCTATATAGTATCCACATCCAGTAACTACCTCACTGAGGGCAGGGCACCAGATGTGTGTGTCACTGAGCACCCACTCAAACCACAGACTGCCATTGTCTGCATAAGCATAGTGCTCATATTGCTTTGACTCTTTTTATACGTCTGATACTAAATTCCACATGTAGAGATGAAATGTGATTCAAACTAATGAACCTGTATGGTGTTGTAGGACTGACCCCTTGAGTTTATTGATTTTAATGCATGCATTAATTTGTACACCTTTGGTACTGTCTTTCCAGCAAAGGAGTGTGGAGGCGTGCACACAGATCAGGAGAAGGTTTTAGATTCTCCTGGTTATCCAGAGGACTACCAGGATGAGCAGATTTGCTACTGGCACATTCGTGTGCGCTATGGCCAGCGAATTCGCCTGCACTTCCTAGACTTTGACATTGAGGAAGACACAGCTTGCCTCAGTGATTACCTGGAGATCTATGACAGCTATGATGATGTTTCAGGATTTGTTGGAAGGTAAATAACAGACCATTTGTTTTATTCACCATTGAACGTTATGTTCCATTTTTTATTGCTGCTAAGAATTCTGACATTGTTTAAATTTGCTTCAAAATAATAAAATAAATCTGTCTGCTCTGGATAGATACTGTGGGGATGAACTTCCAGAGGACTTCATAAGTACAGGTATGTTGTTGCATTAATTTAAATTTCAAAAGTTTGTTTTTCTTGGACAATACATCAATTTGAATGTATTTCTTAAATAGATTTCAGAAGATATCTCTCTATGTTTCTACATTATCTCTTGCACAGGAAACGTCATGACTCTGAAGTTCCTTTCTGATTCCTCGGTGACGGGTGGAGGTTTTCAGCTGCAGTACATCGCTGTGAACTCTTCTCAGCTCTTCAACAATCACACTGATGCCTTGTCTTGATCAATGTTTAAAGCGCCAAACCCACTTCTTTAATACACCCAAAACCACATCTGTGTAATTTTTTATATTTTTATTTCTTTACCAAGGGTGCAATATTAAAGCTATTAATAACCACAAATTGAAGTGTATAGGCCTGTGAACATTTAAAAAATAAACTTTTTACACTCTCACTAGTTTATTCAACTTGTCTATTAATAATGTCCAACAGTGCATTTAATGTATTTCAGTGTTTTAATGTAAACACAAGAAATAAGCTGAAATCTGTTTTAATAGAGCTGAACCCCTGGGATGTAAAAGTGTCTGAAATTATAGAAACACACGTATACTTGTTCCTGGAGGGCCTCAGCTCTACAGAGTTTAGTTCCAACCCTGCTTCAACACACAAACCATGTAGTTTTCAAATAAGACTGAAGGACTTGATTAGCTGGATCAGGTGTGTTTAATTAGGGTTGCATCTAAGCCCTCCAGGGACTGAGTTTGACACCCCTGGTGTACATTCTTCAAAACTCAGAACTCTATATGAAACATAACATGATACTAATACTAACCTAAACAAAACAAATAAATCAGAATTTGTTAATGCAAAGTTTTTGACTGCTGCAGTGAAAAAAGACATGATTCTGAATCAAAGAGATTTTAACAGTGCATGTACAATTATTCAGAGTAAGAAATGTTCTGCTTGTTACAGCTATGCATTTCTATCAGGTTTAGCCTTTTAACTATTAAGGGTCTGTGGCCCCTAGTGGGTCCCAGGTCTTAATTGAGAACTGCTATGATACACTGGATGATGATGAGATCAGATCTGTTATCAGACTCCTTGTGCAAACAAAAATCTCACTGCATTATTACAATTAATGGCAAAATGAATGTTTGGAAATATAAACTGATATTTCCTACTGACACACTACAGCAAAAGATAGAAATAACTGACTTAAAACCAATGTTTATTTTTTGTACGTTAGTTCAAAGTGTATTAACAGATGCTTTGATTAATATTAACGAAGTGAATATTAAATAATATTAATAAGCTGCAGGAATATTGCTCATTGTTAGTTCATGTTAACTAATGTATTTAACAAACGAGACCTTATTGTAAAATTTCACTAAAAAAACAAATGACCGAGGTATCCTAATTATTTGCTCGAATTTTTATTCAAGTTTTGGCAAAGTATCTTAATTCATTCAATAAATAATTTATGAGAGGGCGGAGTTGACGTGAGGTTGAAGGTGACGTTTTTGACGCGTCATGTTTGGCGCCAGCATTTTCGCGGGGAGTGAGGAGTGGACAGACGCAGCGTAGCCTTGATCGTTTACAAACTCTCCCGATTCCTCTGATATAGCTCGCGTGTCGATGATCTCGCCTTCAGTGGTCGATAGCGTGTCCTCAGGCGCGAGGTGAGAGATCTTGAGTTGTGTCTGGTGGTGTGTGTGCTCAGGGGGTTGGGTGGGTAACATGATGAGGGTAACTAGCTCGCTAACTCTGCAGTCTTTGTAGGGAAAGTTCCTGTTGGATTAGATTGATTTCAGCAAAAGCACACACGCCGGGTTAAAGGTTTCAATAAACGGCACATTTTGATCTCAGTTTGATCTCTGTTCCTACAAGTTGAACGCTCAACGCACATGATTACACAATAGCTTTAAGGTACAGACGACATTAAGGTCTAATATTTGCATCTCGGACAGCTCCGCATATTAGGGCACACCTACCACTAAAAACTAGTATTTAAAAGCAAATACATTGATATTTGGCAGAGATGTTGATTATAATAGATGGCGCATTGTTATTAGCCTCTCGTGCACCTGGCTAGCTAACGTTAAACATCTCATGTAAGATGCGTGTGAGGTTTTATTCTTCCCAAATGTGTCAGTAAAGTGAAATAGTCGACTGAATTTACATCTCTTGGTCTTAATTTGAAGACATATTGCCATTTGTTCATCAGAGATCTCATGTGCATCGAGAGAACACGATGTTCTGCATGCATGCATCGACTCCTGGTCACACAACCAGTATAACATTAAAATAGTAGAATATTCATTTTTCTCACATTCATGCATAGCATTTCATAATCGACTATTAAACAAAACTCAGCCAGAGTTCTGTTTAAGGGTGAAAGGTGGGAGTCATTCCTAGGGTGCCACAGGTCCAAGGGGTTTTGAAATTTATTTTGAAAAGGTTATTTAAATACCTTCTCCAATTAAACAACTGAACCAGAACTCCTTAAAAGAAAGTTTTCACATTTTATTGCATTATATTCTGTCTTCTGGTAGTCGAAGCTGTATGCATCAGTTTAATGTGCTTTCCTGTCGTTCAGGTTGTGAGGATGATGGCAGCGGTGCCTCTATCTAGTGCCAGCCTCCTTCCTCTTCTGGAGTGTCTGGAAGATGAAGCAGCCGGGCTGTCAGAGAAGACGGATGCCTACATCACCATCGCGAAGTAAGGGTTAACCTGTGGTTCTAGTCTCTGTCTTTTAGTAGGTTTTGGTCAAATATATAAGGATTTCGACTTCATGATATCAGCTCTTTTAGTGATGTAGCGATAGTTTTGTCAACGGTTACTCTGTCCACACTTTATATGAAATTGGCATTCAGGAGCTATTTTATGTTTAAAGTGATAGTTCATCCCAAAATGAAAACTGTCGTCTTTTGTTCCAAACACAAAATTTTTTTTTGTTCAGTATAATTAAGATATTGTCTGTTCCTCCATTGAAAGTTCATTCCACCAAATTTTTATGCTGCTTAAAGTTCGTAAAGAGGTCATAAAAGAAGTTCATATGAATTGATTGGTTTCATCTAAGTCTCAGACACAATAGCTTTAAATGAACAGATTTAATTTGGTCTCATATATGTATTGATCAATGCACATATATAGAGTGCATTGAATATGTTAAACGGAAGCTCAAATATTCTTGCTCGTTGCTTTAGAACCAACCTCATTGGTTCTCGTGTCTGGTGAGCATGCAATTGGTGGTAAAATTTAAAGGTATTTATATATTAATCATGGGACTTTTGTTGTTTTTCTTTCTCACAGCCGCCTGAATGGAGAGGAAGGGCGTCAGTTTCTGCCTGTAGTTGTAAAGCATTTTGCACGTCTTAGTAAAGTGCTTTTGGTAAGTTTTCTTCCAGACTCAAGCCCCGTTCACACTAGCAGCGACTTTTGTCGCCAGGGCATGGCGATGAGGTCGCTAGTGGGCGTTCCCACTACTGGTTGCCTTGACAGAAAATCAGGGAATCAGCGAATTCTTGCCGCTACTTACAAACATTTTGGAGGCAAAAGACTAAATATAATCTAAATTAAGTCCGTACATACAAACAAAAATGAATGGAAACGGAGCCTACTTCCATTGCGTATGTTTATCTACAGCTGAGAGGAGAACAATCACATGAGCTCAACCGTCGTCTTTCCTATTGGCTGTTGCTCCCAAAAGTCGCTTTTCATTTGCATAAAGTTGAAGGATTCTGAACTTTGTCACGTAGCTGGACACACCCCTTACGGTCGCCAACGGTTGCTATTGCTCGTGTCGCCGGAAATCACCAGCTCTCCATTGAAATGAATGGGATCGTGTCGCTTGTAGTGTGAACGGGGCTTCATTGATTGGATCTTTCTGAATGTAACTAAATAATATATATATATATATGTATATGTATATATGTATGTTACATTCAGAACAAAATTATAAACGCAACACTTTTGTTTTTGCCCCGATTTTTCATGAGCTGAACTCGAAGATCTAAGACTTTTTCTATGTACACAAAAGGCCTATTTTTCTCAAATATTGTTCAAAAATCTGTCTAAATCTGTGTTAGTGAGCACTTTTTCTTTGCCGAGATAATCCATCCACCTCACAGGTGTGGCATATCAAGATGCTGATTAGACAGCATGATTGTTGCACAGGTGTGCATTAGGCTGGCCACAATAAAAGGCGAGTGGCCCATGGTGGCGGTGGGGTTATGCTATGGGCAGGTGTATGTTATGGCCAACGAACACAGGTGCATTTTATTGATGGCATTTTGAATGCACAGAGATGCTGTGATGAGATCCTGAGGCCCATTGTTGTGCCATTGATCCACGACCATCACCTCATGTTGCAGCATGATAATGCACGGCCCCATGTTGCAAGGATCTGTACACAATTCATGGAAGCTGAAAACATCCCAGTTCTTGCATGGCCAGCATACTCACTGGGCATGTCACCCATTGAGCATGTTTGGGATACTCTGGATCGGC
>JAPMOO012026442.1:0-10649 GCA_029874815.1 Luciobarbus comizo
CTGATGGGGGGGTCCTGTCCCCACCGTCCCCCCCGGGATTTACGCCTATGCGCGCAAGTTAAGCTGTATGTGATCTTGAATACCGTAAATCACGAACTTCACTAAAAGTTTTCTCAAGCAAAGCAAATTTTCAAAGTCCACTTCTTACTTATCATCTCTAATAAATTAGACAACATACTCAGTTAATGGAGATATTTGCTGTATATTAACTCTTGCTTTCTCTTTTTGCTTTCTTAAATGTTTCTCTTAAAAAGAATAAATGAAAATACAAATGAGACAGTTGCTGACATACAGTAAAAGTATAGAGGTAATTAAAAGTAATATGAACAGAATGTGATGTGATGTTTGAACTCAGACTGAAATATAGAAAGGTATTTTGGAAAAACTGAGCATAGTATGAGAGATTATTGAAATCTAAAAGAGACACATTTTAGGTTATCTGAAGCAGGAGTGTAAAGTAATAGTTTACATAGTATTATTTGTTTAAATAATAATTTGATCTCATTGCATGACAAAATTTAGATATTACAGAGATTAAATATCTTGTTTAAAATGTTCATTTCAAAAACTCTGAAATAAAATCAAGTTCACTCCAATGAATGTGCGCGGCCTAAAGTTAACTGAATGACACTGTTATTTAGGATGATAAAAAATATGCATATTAAAGAAATCCTCATTCTGATTTTAACATTACATGATATTTAAATACAGAATATGATATATTATATGATATGATAATACAGAGTTGAAAGAGTTGAAATGATGAAGAAATTCATGTTATTGTTTAATTTATACATCAAATTAAGCAATAGAACACATCAAAATGTTAAATAAAGCTTTCTTTTTCAGTACGCTGATGAACTGACAGGCTCTATACAGTGTCTGCACACCTCAGGCAATATTGTAAGTATGTCCTTTTCTCCTCTTTTTCTTTGAGTGGCCATCTTCATCAGTGAATCCTGACAAAATCCCAGCATGCATAATGGCGGCTGTCAGCCTGGCTGTAAAGGAGACCATGAAGAACTTCCTCTAGAGTCATCGTTATCATGTGTAAAGCCTTGTACTTAGCCCTGTCACCTGTAATTAGCATCAATGGAGAGCAGCCGTGGAGTTGACACATTGTTCTATGACAGCCTGTCAAAGCATCTCTCTCTCTGTGCCTCCCTCTGTCGTTCGACGAGGGGACAGTCAACACTGAGAGGAGATGTTTGCTGTTACTTCTGAGGCTCAAATGGATATTTTTCATGTTACATCACCCACACGTCTCACTTAGTATTTTGTTTACTATCTGTTTGATGGAAATGGCCTGTCAGCAGTGTCAGATAGTTATGCAAAGATTGATTTCTTCTATCTTGAAACATTTTCTATTGGATTCTGACACTTAATTGTGTCAAAGATTGATCTACTGTAATTACTGAATCAGAGGTTATGAATAGAGCAAAAGATTTCCCCAGCGATTTCAGTGGACTCTGGCTTCCTTATTTCGTAATTTAGTAATCATTTGGTTATCCATAGCAATTTAGAAGCCATCTCTTTTAGTGCCTTTGGGCACAACGGTGATTGAAAACTCAACAGCTTCTCAAATTATGACTTATGAAGAACCTGCACCTAAAAAAGTAAAGTTATAATAATAAAAATAATAGTAACTTATACAAATATTTTAGAGATGTTTTAAAGTTAAGAAAAAAGAAAAACTAAAAAACTAATCTGAATCTTTTTTCATGGCTAAAAAAATATTAAAAATAAAACCTACTTTTACCACCTAACCTACTTAGTGCCAGTTCTCGTTGACACCCCTAGTGAAAAAGTAATATGTTTAAAATACGTTTATTTCATACTAAGTATAGTTCAAATCTATTAACATATTTACTGCCATATCACTCTAGACTTACTTATATAAACAAAATTATAATTAATTTGGAGTACAACTTGTGCACACTGTATGTTTCTTAATTTTAAGCTTAAAATGTTTTATAATGTCACTATTGATGAATGTATGATCTTTGAATAATATCAGTCTTTAAATTTTTTAAATATTTCAAGTGTGCCTGAAGTATTCTTGCAGTAGTTCCACGTTTAGCACGATCAGATATACTTCAGCACATCTTTAGTTGGACTTCAGAACTACTTCCGCACAATTGAAGCACATTAAGTATAGAATTAGTTGTTCCAGTTTAGTATACTTAAAGAAAGGTATTTTTTATTAAGTACATAAATATGTAAATGTATTTGTACTATACACTCTTAAAAATAAAGGTGCTTAAAAGGTTCATCACAGCGATGCCATAGAAGAACCATTTTTGGTTCCAGAAAGAACCATTCAGTCAAAGGTTCTTTAAAGAACCAGCTCTTTCTTACCTTTTTATGATCCGAAGAACCTTCTTTCGCCACAAAGAACCTTTTGTGAAACAGAAAGTTTTTGCCCTGAGGTGACTTCATACAATTGAAGGTCAAGTTATTATAGAGGAGTACACAATATTTTAACAAATTATATTTTGTGAATTCCCATTGTGCAGTTATTATTTTGCAGCTCTGCAGCATTAACACTTGTTAAATGCTAACTTGTATTAACTGGTTTCCAAAAATGGATTCACATACATAACCAGTCTCATGCCATTTTTTTGGTGTTTTCTTATTTGGGACAGCGTGTGTGTTACTTCAGGGGGTAGATTTTATTATTGTAGTGACTTGTGGACATTAAAATCCAATGAGAAGCAGAAGGGAGAACATTAGTTTATTAAACTGTTACTCCATTGGCGGCACCGTAATGACTTCAGTGCTTCATTTTTTAGCAGATAACGATATAATGCCTTTCTACCTATTTATGCCTGAAGGAGACATTTTTGCATATTGAAAGTATTTCATCTGCTTTGCTTTTCCTTGAATTGTCTCACTGGGGACAGTAGCCTGTGTGTAATATCAGTATGGCCAGGTAACTCTATGGCCATAGCGGCTGTAATTCCTAAGGTTCATTAAGCTTCCTCAGTCTCTGTCGTTATGGGGTGTTTCACATTAAGGACATTTACACTTTCTAGAAATGAATACAACAGGCTGGAGACCAGTGTAATTAAAGTGAGAGGACCACTGGCAGATGGGTTTAAGCTTATCTCACTGTCGTATATGTGTCTGTGAAAAAACCATATGAACTATCATGGAAAAAATAGAAAGCTCGTGTATTTGCAGTGTAAAAAAAGCACCAAGGGAGTTTAGCTCAGTCTAGCAGCAGCACATCAATTTCAGATTAAGTGTCAGCGAGGCCTTAATCAGCAGTCTGAGGTTATGACCACTGGAATGACAGCACTGCATTCACTCTCATTTATGACTAATAATGAAAACTGACTGCAAGTGTGATAAAAGTTGAGCCTTATTTCTCCAGTGAAGTACAGTCTGATGCAATGGTACAGTAATTAGGTGATATTTGTGCTCAATTTATTACTCAGATCCCCTGTAAATGTAATGTAATGGTATATCTGAAACTGTATAACCCACCTATGATGGACTATTTAATTTTCTCTCTCTGGAATTTATTCTGGATACTGGAAAAACACTGTAAATAAAACTATACACTACAAGCTGAAAGTTTGGGGTTGGTAAGATTTTTGAAAGAAGTCTCTTATGCTCACCAAGGCTGCAAAAATACAGTAAAACAGTAATATTATGAAATATTATTACAATTACAAAACTGTTTTCTATTTAAATATATTTTAAAATGTAATTTATTCCTGTGGTGGCAAAGCTGAATCCTGAATTCAGCAGTCTGTACTCTGGTCTTCAGTGTCACATGATCCTTCAGAGATCATTCTAATATGCTGATTTGGTGCTCAAAACACATTTTTTAAATATGTTGTGCTGCTTAATTTTCTTTACTTATCATTATCAAAACAATTGTGTNTTATAGGGAAAACCGCAATACATTTTTCACGTTTTTTTTTGATGATGTAAAGTTCAAAATATTATTTAAAATATTTATTTAAAATGATTGCTCTTTGAATTATTTACTAAAACTTAAATCAATTAATTAATTAATGAACACACAAATAAATAACATCCTGAATAGTGGACATTTTTTTAAACTTAGTTTATAGCATTTTTTCACATTTCTAATTTAATAATAGACATCATAATTATCTATAGTTTCTTCATTGAGCTCTATGATGCTTTAAGATTTAAATTTTAAGTTTAAAAATTAATTTACAGATTTTTGTCAACCAATATGTTCGAATCTTTAAAACACATCTGGATAGTGGTTATCTGCTTAAGCAATGCCATGCATAAGTATTAATCATATCCATAGACTGATAACTGTGCTTTAAAAGTGGTGTGCCTTGAAAGTTATTAACTGATATTTCTGCTGTTGATTCTATAGCCTTATCCTGCACATCCACATCAAAAAGCAGCAGCATGTTCTGAAGTGCCTCAGCATAGTGAGAGAGTCTCGTGCTTTATATAAAGCTGTCTGTGGTCAGCACACACATCTGCCTTGCCTTCAAATGTAAACACTTTACATCTGAGTAGCCCTTTTTCTCAAGCTTGGTGTGCTTAATTGGATATTATGAAGGCAAAGTGATTGTGGCAGAGCGGTTTACTGCACAGTGGCAGTGTGCTTTGATGGAGAAGGAAGGATTGAAGAGAAACAGGTCCAAAGCAGGCTTTGGCTCTGACTCTGCAGGCTACAGGATAAAGGAGTGGTGATTAGGGAAAGTGACAGGAAAAAAGGAAGATAAGCAGAGACTAGGCACAGTTAAATTCATTTTTATCTGTAGAAAATTCACAATATATATTGTAAATAATGTGTATATTTTATGTGTATATTGTGTGTATTCTGTCCATCTCACATTATATCCCTTGTGAAAAATAAATGTATTTGAAATATACATTTATTTCATGCTAAGTATACTACAAATACATTTACATATTTATGTACTTAATAGAAATACCCTGCAATTGTCCTTTTGGAATACTAAACTGGTATACTTAAAGTCTGCTAAATTGGAACAACTTATTTTGTACTTAATGCATTTTAATTGTGCGGAAGTAGTGCTGAAGTCCAGTTAAATAAATACTTAAGTATATTTGACTGTGCTAAAGTGGAACTATAGCAAGTATACTTTAGGTACACTTTAAATATATCTTGCATTTAAAGAGCAGCATTCCTTCCTTGCATTCATCATCAATAGTGACATTAAAACACTCTTTAGGCTTAATATTAAGAAATGTGCATTGTGCACAAGCAGTACTCCAAATAAAGTTTTAATTATAATTTTATTTTATTTATTGTTTTTCAACAAGTTTCAATCAATGTCAGTAAATATGTTAATAGATTTGAACTATACTTAGAATTAAATAAATGTACTTTAAATATATGACTTTTTACTAGGGGTGTTATACACATCATGCTTATTGCATGACACTTTTTATGAGAGAGTTTTTTTTATAAGTCTTTTAGTTTAGGCCAGGCTTTTGTTTTGAAATTTGTTGTGTCTTGTATTTTGAAAGAATATTTGAGTCATTGTAAATGCTGGTGGTTTACATGTTAATTGTGCACACCTGTTTTTTTGGTTGTTTCTGCTCTGGTGAGTTCTTGGTTTTGACATTGTCTTGTTGGGTATCATGCTTATCTCATATCATGTTACAATTACTAATGCAGTTGTGTTCATTATTTATGAGCTGCTTTGGACAAATTGTATGTGTGTGTATATGGATCTGGTGTATGTACAGTAAATGTAATGTAAAATGCCTGTCAGTCTTATCTTAAACTAAAGAGTGCTGACAGCCTAGCATAAGACATATAAAAGTATTAGAAAGGTCAAAGCCTGCAGTAATTTGTAAAGGCACTTAAGTTTGTCTGCATTTATTTTTCTACCAGTTTGATCCCCTCGAGATTGAAAACTCAAATCTTATTACTGAGGGAAACCATATCAATCGGTAGCATAAAACATTACAAAAATTAAAAGAACAAACAAGACTAGAAATTCAGCTCTGAAATTTATGCATTTGCATTTGCATTCATAAAGTTTTCAGAAGTGTGTTCCAACAATTATGGGCACCGGATTCAAATCCAGACTCAACCATTATTTTAGGCCTTATGTGTTATCAGAAATACTATGGTAAATGACTCGGGTTACGCATGTAAGGGGGCACTAGGGGGCACTATGGGGAATGCAGTCTGCATGACCGGTGTCTGAAGCATGTGTGAAACAACGCCAATCCATTGGCCAACATGGCCCATGATGTCATAGGCGGGGTGCCCGGAAGTATAAAAGGGCAACTGCTGAAGACGTCATCCACTTTAGCTGTCTGAAGGAGATGTAGACAGGCAGGCCGAAGGCATGGCAAGGGGGCGCAGCGTCTCGTTCCCTCTCGGGGAACCATGGTTACATGTGTAACCCGAGACGTTCCCCTTCTAGGGAAATCCACACTGTGCCCCCTAGGGGGCACCATGGGGAACTAAATACAACCACGCCATGCCGAGGTGCATGCCTGTCCACCTGGTGGGAGAGCACCTAGGAAGCGACATACATACACCAAGCCTCCCCTTAGAAAGGGGCCATGCCACTGACGGCACGGGCCGCTCACGCAACTTGGCAGAAAGGGGGGAACCTGAATAGATCAAGGGGAACATCCCACCCAAGTTAAGAGCACAGCTATCCTCAGATAGCTATGCTATGTGAGCAGAACTAGCCTGTATACACAAGACCACCAAAGAGGCTAACTAGAAAGCCTCTAGAGGAGTTCAAGAGATCACTACTTAAATCACAGGTAAAGAGAGTAGCTGCTGATAACACACCTATCCTCAGATAGCTATGTCCCTAAGGTCTTATGAAGGCTTGTGGACCAGAATAACATAGCCGAGATAGCCTTCCTACAGAGCTGCCCAGACCACAGAGAGTGGGCCATCTACTTACAACCCTAGCAGGGGAGATAGCACTGTCTAGGCAAGGGCTCAAGAGGCTGCTATAAAACTCTAAGCAGGGGAGCGATCACTGAGCTAGCACATAGATATCCTCAGATAGCTATATACCTAGGAAGGGCTACCGGAAGGGGGACCGACTGAAACTACCCAGACCACAAAGAGTGGGCTGTCTACTTACGACCCAAAGAGGTGAGACAGCACTGTCTAGATAAGGGCTCAAGAGACTGCTATAAAACCCTAAGCAGGGGAGCGATCACTGAGCTAGCACATAGCTATCCTCGGATAGCTAGGCTATCCGAGGCTCCATAAGAGGGCTTACCGCAACTGCAGTAGAACACAGCTAGCCTCAGCTGTGTTCAGGTAAACCTGTCCTGCCATAATGGCTGGAATATAACTACCCTCAGATGGCTATACTAAGGAGGACCCCAATCCTTGTCAGTCCCAAAGTAATCAATACACAGCTAGCGCAGATAGCCTTCCTGCAAAGCTGCCCAGACCACAGAGAGTGGGCTATCTACTTACTACCCTTGCAGGGGAGATAGCACTGTCTAGGCAAGGGCTCAAGGAGACCGCTACTTAAAACCCTAAGCAGGGGAGCAATCATTGAGCTAGCACATAGCTATCCTCATATAGCTAGGCTATAGGAAAGTGGAACCAATCCAGGAGAGGGCTCACCGCAACTGCAGTAGAACACTGCTGGCCTCAGATAGCTGTATTCAGGTAAGCTCGTCCTGCCATAACAATGGCTGGAATATAACCACCCTCATATGGTTATACTAAGGAGGTCCCCAATCCATGTCAGTCCCACAGTCGGCTAGCGAAGCACCTTGTTAATGACCAGGAGCTCACAAGAGGGAGATCCGGACCCTCAGTAAATGATTCGCTAAAGAGCGAACACATAAACATCATAGTCAGCGATCAAAGCCTGATTTAAGCTGAGGCCATAACACTAGAGGGCTGCACACAGCTATTCTCGAATAGCAGTTCACTCAGCTAAGGCAGAAGATAGCCCAGACCATGAAGGGGGCCATCTACTTAAAACCCCGAAGGAGAGACAGCACAGTCCATTCAAGGGGCTCACGGGTACCACTATTTAAAAACCCTAAAAAGGGAAGCAGTCTCCAAGCTGAAACACAGCTATCCTCGAATAGCAGATTCCTAGACAAAAGACTTCAGCGCTTAATCGAGAGAACTTGTGCCAAGGGGAACTTAAACTAGTTAGAGCAGTCGTGGGCAGTTGTGGCCTAATGGATAGAGAGTTGGACTTGTAACCCGAAGGTTGTGGGTTCGAGTCTTAGGTCTGGCAGGGATTGTAGGTGGGGGAGTGAATAACCAACACTCTCTCCACCCTCAATACCACGGCTGAGGTGAGACCCTTGAGCACTTGACCCTTGACCCTTGAGACTCTCTCCACCCTCAATACCACGGCTGAGGTGAGACCCTTGAGCAAGGCACCAAAACCCCAACTGCTCCCCGGGCGCCGCAGCATTGGCTGCCCACTGCTCCAGGTGTATGTTCACTACTGTGCGTACACTCGGATGGGTTAAATGCAGAGCACAAATTCTGAGTATGGGTCACCATACTTGGCCACACACCACTTCCCTTTCCCTTTCCCCCCTTTCCCTTAAGGAGCCAGGCTAGAACATGGCTACCCTCAGACACGTTGTTTCACACGTGCTTCAGACACCAGTCATGCAGGCTGCATTCCCCATAGTGCATTCACCGGTCATGCAGGCTGCATTCCCTTCTAGGGAACGCCACAGCGTTTCTAATGAACCATTCTTTCCTATCAAAGAAATTAGACCTTTTATAGCAACACAAAAGTGCAGAATATAAAAGCAGTCTAGTCCAATAAGCACTCCATTGTGCAAGTTACATATATTGGTCTAAAAGCTGTTTTTAAAAATGGTTCAATTACTAGGAGCTAATCTAAAATTTCATATTAAATGAAATATTCTTAATGCTGAAAAGTCAAATATACTGGGACTGATCCCTCAAAGCATTCTTTTTGTACTCGTATGCATAGAAAACAAGTGACATGTTACTGCTGATGATGCTCAGATATCTAGAGGAAGCCAACTAGCATGAGGGTCCTGTGAATAACCCATTTATCAGCGGACAGTGATACTAATAATTTCAGCCATTTATATCCAGAAAACAGACAGCTGGATGCTGCCAGATCCTGCTGAGTACACTGTGTTTTCCTTGCATCTGTTTTTTCCCTCTTTTCACTGTGTGAGTCAATTGCATGTTTTCCCCTCACAGGGAAACAGAAAGTGCTTATTTGATCACATGCCTCTTGATGCTAGTTGTTGCAGTAAAATAAAGCACTATCCAGCATGCACATACTATTTTCATCTCAGTCACTGCTCAGTTTACATATATCAGCAGTTAGTAAAACCATTTTTTTTTGTTTAGATTTTTTTTTTTTTTTTAAGATTTTCTATTTATAGCGGATACACACATGGGTATATATATGGGTAAATTCAGAGTAATTTGCACGTAAAAGGGACCTTCCTGAAAACGCTCCTCCTAGGTCCTTGGATTTGATAGTTAAACGTGTCAGTCAATAAATTCCAGTCACTTGTAAGTAGTGCACGATTGCGCATTCATCCACAATTAGCATAATCCCTGCCCATGAATTACAACTATGTGAATTATGCGTACAGGAATGTCATGCATTCTCCAGTTTGCCTGAAATATATTGCATAAATGCACAAGAGACAAAGGGTAAGTTGACATGACAACATAACACAATATAATGTAGTAAAAACTGAAAAGTTTTTCTATTGAGTTTTTGAAAAGTGTCACATACAAGCAGCAATGTTATCAAAACGGTCCCTGTTCACACAGATCCACACTAAATGACTAAAAACAGTATATTATGCATGCCAGACCAGTAATTGGCGATGTCAAATATGCATACACAAGATATCACCGTTTTTGCAAATTCACATTTTTGTATTTTTTTTTTAGGGACAATATTTTTGTTGTGTTTAGAGATGACATTTTGTAGAGACGATAATGGCATAATTTTCAAAAACTTGCACTATAAAACCTGTTTTTGAAAGTTTGGGTATTCGGGCCTGCATTTGTGTAAATAAACGGCCCAAGCATAAAAGTTTTTCAGTTTTTAGTTGAAAACAAATTGGCTGCAAGACTAAAAATTATTATTCAGTAAAAGTGTTAAGCTTACAGATACTGGTGCTCATGACAGATTACCAGTAATCCATTATCAAAAGGAAGATGGACTGCACAGAATTTTAGTTTGAAATTTTACTAATTATTTTTTGACTAACTAATAAATAATTAAAATTTAACTAATAAAATGTAACTAATAAAGATTTTATGAAATTCCTAAATGAAGTGAAAACATCTAATCTTTCAGTTAACGGGATAGTTCACCTAAAAATGAAAATTAGCCCATGAATTACCCTCAAAGCATCCTAGGTGTATATGACTTTCTTCTTTCAGACGAATCCAGTCAGAGTTATGTTTAAAAATGTCCTTGCTCTTCCAAGCTTTATAATGGCAATGGGCGGTGTTTTCATTCAACAGTCCATCTCCTCAACTCCAACATAATTTATGTATCTTGCCATTCATACTTCTCTTCCAAGCATCTTCCAAGACCCTGGGGGTTTATCAGAGATAGATAGATAGATTCAACTTTATTGTCATTGCACATGTAAGGTACAGGGCAACGAAATGCAGTTAGCATCTAACCAGAAGTGCAATA
>JAPMOO012026573.1:0-14133 GCA_029874815.1 Luciobarbus comizo
CACACTGTCTTGTGCACTGATATGACTTCACATGTACTGAACTGTATCTGTATGTGTGTGTGCTCTTCTTTTGCTTGTGTATGAAACAAATCTCTCATTTTCTTTAACACTGACTCTTCAGACCGTTTGAAATCATCATTTTGATGACTATTTTTGCAAATTGTGTGGCCTTAGCTGTCTACATCCCTTTCCCAGAGGACGATTCCAACGCAACCAACTCAAACCTGGTAAGAGACGCTCTGCCTCATAGCACAAGTCAGAAATGAGCATGTTGATGATGATTTGATAGTGAAGATAATGATGATGATCATTATGGAATTAAGACTGTAATTATAATGTTTGTGGTGCGCTGCTGCTGATGGTAGTACTGATGAATATGCCGATGACCGTAGCGGCGTGGATGATTATGAATGTAATGGTGATGGATGTTATGTGATATTGGTGATGATGGTGGTGGTAAAGTGATTATGATAATGGTGAGGATGATATTGGTGGTGATGGTTATGCGATGTGATCGTGGTGATTGCAGTGAGGATGGTGATGGTTGTGACGGTGATGTAGTGGTGAGGATAATGCTGGTTGTGATGGCGTTTGATAGTAGTGGTGGGGATGGTTATGGTTGTAATGTGATGATGTAATTCTGATGAATGTTATGTGATGGTAATGATAATGATAATTGATGATAGAATTAGTTAAGATGTGTGATCCAAAACGGTCTTTAAGGTCAGCTTGTTCGTTTTTTTTTTTATGGTTTTGATTATTTTTGCATGTGGCTCAAAAAATGTAAAGCTTTGTAAAGAACTTTGGTCTACAGATTGTTAAATAATGCTTTATAAATAAAGAAAGAGGAAGAAGATGATGGTAAGGTGATGTTGATGATAACGGTGATGGCAGGTGATGATTGTGTTAGTGGTGTGGCTGAAGATGGTTGTGATGGTTATGTGATAGTAATGATGGTGGTGATGATTATGGCAGTGATGGTAGTAGTGAGGATGGTGATGGTTGTGACAATGATGAGTGTAAACTAAGTAGGCCCTATGTATGTTAGATAAATAAGTGTATAAGTGTATAAATAGTGTTGTGTGTTCCATATTTATTGTCAAGTGTTCATAAAATGGATTGCCTGAGGGAAGAAACTGTTCCTGTGCCTGGCCATTCTGGTGCTCAAAGCTCTGTAGCATCGACCACACGGTAACAGTTCAAAGAGGGAGTGTGTTGGATGTGAGGGGTCCAGAGTGATTTTGCCAGCCCTTTTGCTCACTCTGGGTAAGTACAGTTCTTGGAGAGTAGGGAGGGTTGTACCAGTGATTCGCTCAGCGGTCTGGACTATCCAACGTAGTCCTCTGAGGTCAGATTTGGTAGCTGAGCTGAACCAGACAGTTATAGAAGTGCAGAGGACAGATTCAATGATGGCGGAGTAGAACTGTTTCAACAGCTCTTGTGGCAGGTTGAACTTCCTTAGCTGGCGAAGGAAGTACAATGTGAGTGTCCCACTTCAAGTCCTGAGAGATAGTGGTGCCCAGGAATCTGAATGACTCCACTGTCATTACAGTGCTGTCCATGATGGTGAGTTGGGGGAGTGCAGGGGGTTTCTCCTGAAGTTCACGGTCATCTCCACTGTTTTGAGCATGTTGAGCTCCAGGTTTTTAAGACTGCACCAGACAGACTGGTGTAATACAGTCTTGGCTTGGTGCTTTTTTCCTTTTCTGCTTCCGGAAGACCTGGCGCACATCGTCTTTGCTGATCTGAAGTGTAGGTGTGGGGGAGAAGGGGGTTGCTGGAGGTGTTAATGGTTGTGTGGAGAGGTGTTCAGAGCGGGTGTGGGGTGTTTTTTTCAAACTTGCAGTAGAACTCATTCAGATCGTCTGCCAGTTGTTGATTCTCCACAGTGCTGGAGGATGGTGTCTTGTAGTTGGTGATCTCTTTCAGACCTTTCCACACTGATGCTGAGTCGCTGGAATTAAACTGAATCCTTAGTTTTTCAGAATAATTTCTCTTTGCCACGCTGATCTCCTTTTCCAGTGTGTATTTGACCTGTTTGTACAAGACTTTGTCCCCCTTCCTGTAAGCATCTTCTTTGGCCTGATGAAGCTGTCTGAGTTTTGCAGTGAACCACGGTTTGTCTTTGTTGTAAGTTAGATGAGTCCTGGTAGGAATGCACATATCTTCACAGAAACTGATATAAGATGTTACAGTCTCTGTGAGCTCGTCCAGATCATTGGCAGCAGCTTCAAAAACACTCCAATCAGTAAGGTCAAAACAGGCTCTTAAATCCTGTTCTGCTTCATTAGTCCATCTTTTAACAGTCCTTAAAACAGGTTTAGCTGATTTCAGTTTCTGCCTGTAGGTCGGTATAAGATCAACCAAACAGTGATCAGAGAGTCCTAAAGCTGCCCGTGGGACAGAGTGATATGCGTCCTTTATTGTTGTGTAACAGTGATCCAATATATTACTGTCTCTGGTGGGACATGTAACATGCTGTCTGTATTTTGGCAGTTCACGGGAGAGATTTGCTTTATTAAAGTCCCCGAGAATGATTAAAACAGAGTCCAGAGTGTTGTTGTTGTGTCTCTGTGATCTGATCAGCAAGTTTCTGTAAAGCTGAGCTCACGTGCGCTTGCGGTAGAATGTAAACACTCACGAGAATGAGCGAGCAAAACTCCCGTGGCGAGTAGAAAGGCTTACAGTTAATGAAAAGCGCTTCTATATCGTGACAGCATATTTTCTTTAACACTGTTATATTTGTACACCACCTTTCATTGATGTAAAAGCATATCCTGCTGTCACGCGATTTCCCCGTTGATTCTGTGTCGTGGTCTGCTCTAAACAGCTGAAAGCCCGGCAGACTTAACGCGCTGTCCGGAATGGCGTCATTCAGCCAGGTTTCCGTAAAACACAGAGCAGCAGAGTTTGAAAAATCCTTATTTGTCCTTGAGTTTATCCGTTTTGTTGGGTAGAGAGCAGAGATTTGCTAGATGGATGCTAGGTAGCGCTGTCCGAAATCCACGCTGTCTGAGCTTCACGAGCACGCCGGCTCGCTTCCCCCATCTGTACGTCCTAAAGCATTTGATCAGCGCCGCTGCCAACTACAATGTCCAGCAAAACATCAGAATAGTTGAAAACCAGTGAAATACGGGGTGGTGTACTGCCGAATGTCCAGCAATTCGCCTCTGGTAAAACTGATTGCAGCTATATAATTAAAGACAGGACAAACTAACAAAAAAAACACAACTGCGGGGCATGCCACGGAGGCAGCCATCAGCTAGAGCCCTGCACGGGCCTAAAATCTAGGCCAGGGATGGGCAACTTTGGTCCTGAATGGCCACTGTCCTGCAGAGTTTACCTCCAACCCTAATCAAACTCACCTGATCCAGCTAATAAAGGTCTTCATTATCACTAGAAAGCTACAAGCAGGTGTGTTTGATTAGGGTTGGAGCTAAACTCTGCAGGACAGTGGCCCTCCAAGACCGAAGTTGCCCATCCCTGATCTAGGCACCTAGCCCGGCCCTGGCCCGAGACGCTCAGGCCCTAGCCCGGCCCGTGTCCGACAGCTTATCAGAATTCTCAGCCCGAGTCCGATCCGAGCCCGTCTTTTTTCCCCTTCTCCCAAAACAGCTGTTTCAGCTATTAAAATAGTCCAGTTTTGTATGAAATGGCAAAGTGATTGTATTTCGTTTCATTATTTTATTAAGCTAATTTAGAAAAACGTTTGGAGCATTTTTTTATTTTTAAGTTTATGTATTAAAGTAACAACCAAGCGGCCAGCGGCAGAGAGCGAGTTGATCATAGCTATATGTTTGATCAGTTTAGCCTTCTCAAATCATCACAACTTCATAAAACATCATAAAATCATAAAACAGCTCCACAATGTTAATTTAAACGCTTAACCTAGATAAATGTGCACTGATGCATATCCAGTCGTTTGTGCGGAGAGTGGAAGCTGAATCGCGCTTTACAGGATGCGCCAGAACGATCACCTTGCATTGGAAACATTTCAGAATAGGTAGGAGTGCGGTACATAAGAGTAATAGGCTACATTGTTCGGAACTGTAAAGGGTGTACTTTTATTTGTGTGCTCAACAAAACATCAACAAAACATGCTTTTATAAAATAAAGAAAAAAAGCAGTTTCGGTTTTGAGCAGAAGCGCTTCTGAAAAACCAAAACACAACGAATACTTGCTTCACTGACTTGATAAATATAGAAAGCTTTGAATTAAAGGTACTTTAAAATACACTGTGTATGTGTATGCTCCTGAAAAGTTTAGAAAGATGTGATACATTGTTTTTGTTAATATGAATCATCATATACAGTCTCTTTTAAGGGTATAATCAACTGTTTCCCATTGTCTAATCTTTAGTAAGCAAACAAAAATCACAATAAATTGTAATATCGAATCGCAATAGTAACTGCTAAGATGTGTTTTTTTTTAATTGTGACAGTCTGTATATTAAGTGTATCATTCAACTTTTTCCCATGGTCTAGAATTAAAAATCAAAAATCACAACACACAGCAATATCAAATCGCAATACTTATCGTATCGGCACCCAAGTATCGTGATAGTATCGAATCGGGAGGTAGGTGTATCATCCCATCCCTAATGGTCAGCTGTCACCTGTATGCTAAAGCGTGCATAAATGCATAAATGCATTGCGTATTGCGTAGGCAATGTATAATATTTATAATATAATCAGTATTTCATACAGTAGCCATGTGTGCTCTGCGCGTATATGGGCACAATAAAAGGAGAGAAGCGAAATGAGCCCGAGTCTGACCCAAGCACGATCTGTAAAAAAAAAAAAAGAAAAAAAAAAAGGCCCAAGCCCGACCCGAATGGACTTGGCATGTCAGGACCCAACAGGCTTGCAAACCTCTACCATCACGATGGATTTCATGATGATGTTGACGATGAGAACGATGATGGTATTAGTGGTGAGGATAAAGGTGGATGTGATGGTTAAATGGTAGTAATGATGGTGATGAGGGTGATTATGGCAATGACAGTAGCAGTGATGGTAATAGTGGGGATGGTTATGGTTATGATGGTTGTGGTACTGGGAAGGATAATACTGGTTGTGACTAAGGCTGCAACTAACGATTATTTTGATAATCGATTAGTTGGCCGATTATTTTTTCGATTAATTGATTAATCGGATAAAAAAGCCCCTTTTTCTTTTTTATTCTTTTATTGACAAAAAACACAGTATTCCACATTCTGCCCAATGTCCTTCAGACAAACTTGCCAGCTGAATGCTATAAAAACATTCAGTGCTTAACGATTTATTAGACCACCTGTCATAATAAAGAGAAAACACAAATATTTTTGGAATCTGTCAAAATAATTGTTTAAATCTAAAACTGTTTTTGTCATTTATTGGGCAAATAACAAACTGAAATAACTAAATAGTATTTATTCACATATCAAAAATGGCCTCCTATGCCTTTCATAACAGCATTCTTGATGGCAATTATGTACCTTTTGACCTGTAATTGGGTATCTGAAGAAAAAACACTAAAGCGCTTGACTATTTTTTCTGCCTTTCTTTCATAGATAACGGCAATAATTATATTATAGTATTAGTATTAGAAATTGCCTACTACTGTTACTAAAGAGCTTATGCATATTGGAGGACTAACTAATACAGAAAGCTAAAAATATATTTTGGTAATCACCAATACTGTTAGTTTGGAGCAGCAGTGGCCCAAACCTTACATTATTTGTTAAAAACCTTACATAAATTTGTTAAGCACTGTATATAGTGAACATAGTTTAATTAAATCTCTACATTTAAAAAATTAAAAGAATAATACAGATAATAAAGACGAATAAAAACAAACTTAGTGTTAACCAACAGGTGAGAGGAATGTTCTGCAGGAACACACGTTCACTTTGATCACAGTTATTGTAATTTCTTTATCCTGTAAAAGGCGGCGATGAAGCGTCTGACATTTATGTTCAGACACGCTGTTATCCCTTACAGTTCATATTCTCATGAAATACGCGCACTACGTTGTCTTTTAAACCTAGATTTAAGTTTCAAAAACTGATATTTCAGCACAACGAATGTTTTTTGTGCTGAATATTAGTTGTCTCTCTCTCTACTGTGTTCCATCTGTCCGCCGCGCCGGCACTCATTCAGTAAAGATTTAAACTTAAAGTCAGCATGAAATCAAAATGGACTTTATTTACTTTACTATCGCGTATTGCTAGTCTTGATGTTAACAATTAATCCGTGCAAGTTAATCCACTGAAAAAAATTGTTTGTCTTGGTAATCTTTAATCAATAATGATGTTGGTGATGGTAGTGGTTGGGATAGTTATAGTTGTAATGTGATGATGATAATGGTGTGAAAGAAATGATGATTGTGTTGATTATGGCAATGATAATGGCTTTACACCAGAGGAACCTTTTCATAGTTCCTAGAACTATTGGTGGAATGACCCACTTTTTGGCATGTTTGCATTACAGGAATTAGGAACAGTTTTAGTTCTAGAATCTCCATTTGGGGGAACTAAATTAGCTCCTACTTCAGCATAGGGTCTAAAACGGTTCTATAGGAACTACCAGTGACGTATGCTGATTGGCCAAATGCATACGAAACACCGGCTACCATGCATTTTTAAAAAAACATCCACAAACATGGAAACCAGCGATAACGGCATTTAGCTACCTGTTGTCTGCAGCGTTGTGTTCTTTTCTTAGCCTCGATGATATTGTGGCTGACAACAACTCCTTATATGTAATACTGCAAGTTGTCATAGGAGATATGGTCAGATTTTCATGCTCTTTCAATCATGTAAATTGTGCATTTACATTCCATCTCCGTTATCACGAAACCCACGACCCACAACAAAAACACTCTGATGACATTTGTAAATGCAGCGAATAAAGGCTTTGCTGTCAGCCACTTCAGGGTTCCTGCTAACGGTGCGAATTCAACCAGGAAAATGGCCTGAGGGGGAAATTGGTTCTCTAGGAACCACCATGATGGTTAGTTCCAAGAACTGAGTTCTGAAAACCCCTATAGTAGCAGTAAGGATAGTAATGGTTGTGACAGTGAAAGTGGTGATGGTGGCTACGTTATGATGATTTAATGGATGATACTGGTTGTGTTGGTGGTTGGTAATGGCTATGTAGTGGTGAGGATGATAATGGTTATGGTGATGATGATGGGATGTGATGGCAATAGTGAGAATAATAATGTTACTGACAATCATGATGAGTGATAGAGGTTATACAAACTGGTGGTGGTAATGTGATGATGGTAGTGAGATGCCATATGCTAATGATAGCTCTCAACTTTTGTGAGGTGCAATTCCATTTTAGAACTTACATTGGATTTTGAATTGGAAGTGCAGGTTGCTGAATCTAGAATAGAGAGATTTGAGCTCTGTAAGCCTAAGAACAGCCTGTGTGCTTCAGTGCTTAATGTACAGTACATTCAGCCTGGATGAATGCAGAACGATGGAGTGTGTGGGTAATCTGGATGCTTGGCTGTGGAAGGAGTTCTCAGACCTCTCAGAGATTCATGCTGTAGCCTGAGTAACACTAATCCATCCACCCATCAGCTCAGAGATCTGAAGCCGCATTATGTCTTTTCCCAGCGAAGAACACAATGGAAACCTGTAAATGCGTGAAAGAAAACATGTGTCCACGCTTTTGGGGGCACGTAGCTCATGGACGGGCAGTGATTGTGGTCACATATACAGCGGCTTTAGTGGTTTTGCAAGTATTTTTTCCCATTCATTTTCTCTATAGGTATTTCCAGAAATTATTTGAATCAAACCAACCAGCTCTGGGATGAATTATTTTGATGAATGACTTTCTACATTACAAACATCTTTACTTTTAAAAAGAAAATGTTTATTTAAATGTATTTTATGAGGCAATGGACAACACCCCATGAAGGATTTGAAAATGATGTATGCAAAAGTAACTACATTATACCCTGCCATTCAAAGTTTGGGATCAGTAAGATTTTTTGTTCTTTTTTTTTTTTTTTTTAAATGGAGTCTCTTATATGCTCATCAATGCTATATTTATTTGATCAAAATTACAGAGAAAAAACAGTTATGTGAAATATTATTGCAGTTTCTAATATTGCTTTCCTATTTTAATATACTTTAAAATATCATTTATTTCTCTGACACAGAACTGAATTTTCAGCATCATTACTCCAGTCTTCAGTGTCACATAATCCTTCAGAAATCATTCTAATATGCTGATTTATTATCAGTGTTGAAACTGTTGAGTAATGATGCTGAAAATTCAGCTTTGCTTCACAGGAATAAATTCTATTTTAAAGTATATTATAACAGAAAACTGTTATTTAAAATTTTAGTCATATTTTACAAAATTATATATTTTTTTCTGTATATATATCAAATTAATGCAGCCTTGATGAGCATAAGAAAACTCTTTAAAAAAAACATTAAAAATCTTACTAATCCCAAACTTTTGAACGGCACTGTAAAAAAAAGAAAAAGAAAAAAAAAGAAAAAGACCTTTAGTCATTGATTAAAGATAAAATGCAACATATTTAAAGTTAATATTAAAACATTAAAGTATATACAACTTATGTATTGTATATAATCTTTGGTATGTATTGATATAAGTTGTTGGAACGTTTAAGAAGACTGAATTACGTCATTTACAATGCCTTATGGGAATGGGCTTTTATTGACTTTATTGTGTCATTTGCAATGCTTAATGTGAGTGGGCTTTTACTGCTATTATAATTTTCATGGTAACACTGGCTTCTCTCATTGGCAAATTTATAGCTCTCCTTAGTATTATGAGTAATGTAGTTTTTGTGGAAGTTCAGTAATTAAATACATTGTAGTTGGTTCAGAGCTTATGATATGTCTGTCATTAAATGTTTATATTTTTATCAAAAATATCAAATTATTTCTGAACTGGAGTTTTACCCCAAGAACCAGGCTTTTTACTTACTATAGGCAGGTTAGAGTGACACAAGCACGGTTTCCTTCATTTGAAACATACACCCCTCTGCTTATGGGCTATGAACGGAATCTTTTGATGGGTAGAGGTTGTCATGGATATGGTATCCTTGGTGATGGTAAAATGCAGAGCTACCGTGGTAACACAGTAACTATGCAGCCAACCTGCAGAGCAGAAGGTGCATTCACTCGGAGACAAAGAACTCTTCGTTAACTATCCACTTATCTGTTGCTCCCTTCCACGGTTAGTGATATGATCACAGATTTGAAGAGTACTCTGTGCAGGTCTAGCACATTAATCTCAGACCCAAAGTTACTGGTCAAGCTGCGTTTATGGTGTTTGACTTTGTCTGACAAGGAGGAGTCGTTTTCACACCACACCACCTGTGGAGCAGCGTCTGACAGAAACTCATCAGCAGCCAGACATCAAATCTGAAAGGAAACCAGTGTCAAAAACATTGTTAATTAAGAAAGTACTTCACACCATTATTTATTAGGCATAACGATCCACAAATCTGTTAAAGGAGACCTATTATGCTCCTTTTTACAATAGGTAATAGAAGTCTCAGGTGTCCCCAGAATTTGTCTGTGATATTTCTGCTCAAAATACCGCACAGATCAATTATTATATCATTTTGAAAATGTCTTTTTTGAGTGGAAGCAGAAACACGCTGTTTTCGTGCATGTCTCTTTAAATGCAAATGAGCTGCTGCTCCCCGCCCCCTTTTCCAGAATAGGGCTGTGCCTTTACAGCTCGTATCTTACATACTCTGCTAAAAAACATCTGTTTGGTTTTGATTATCCTGTCTCTCGTGCTGAAATCATGTGTTTTAAAGCCATATTCGTTTAAACTTTTGATATAGGGTTTTCGCACATATCCAAAGCATGCGCACAGAAAGTGGCTGTCACACGGCACGAGTACTAAACAAAGTTCTCTTTCATTTCTTATTGCACTTAAACTGTGTCAAATATACACAAGTTTATTTTAAAAACACACAGGAGTTACAAAAACAGTTAGGTCTGTGTGGCAGCAGCGTAAAATACAGTAAATAAATCAATAAATTGCTGTCTTGTCAATAAATCTGTTCTAGTCTCCTCTGAGGCTGGGACTCTAAATAGTGTTCTGTGCTCGTCAGTGCAGAGAAAGACAGAACAGTTAGCCTGCTTTGCTTTAACTTTTGCCATGGCGTTAGAACTGGTACACCGCTGTCCCTTGAGAAAACCCAATGGCGGCACCGTGTGCGGAAACCTGCAGATTAAGGGGCTGTGATATTATAATAATATCACCTTTCTAAGCCACAGGGAAAGTGAAATCTGAGCGGCTTGTTTTTTCACAAGCTTGCAGAGAAAGGCTTACCAAGAAAAAATTTACTGGGTTGTTCTTTTTCACATTTTCTGTGTTGGTTGATGCGCCGGGGACCCGATTATAGCACTTAAACATGGAAAAAGTCAGATTTTCATGATATGTCACCTTTAACATTTTTAATATCTGCAAATATTTTTTTAGGCACTCCATAGAAGCATCATTAGTCTGTGGGTGGCTTGAACAAGTATACCTGTATAATGAGGCTGGGTTTGGGCTTACCTGACCCTGACTGGACATGTTCCTTAAGGAATGTTTATATAAGAAGTGTTCTTGCAAAAACAGCTAGATGGAGCGCAACAGAATGAAACAGAATGCCAAAGTCTCAAGATGTGTAAAAGATGGACTATTTTTGGCTTGACATGCCGTCTTAAAAATGCAACACTCGTAGTGGGACGCTATAAAACAGTGTGAAATGTGATGCAACAGCAAAAGACATCCATCTTAATGTGTACTGTATGCCTGTAGTGGCAGCACTTTAGAGCGTAGTTTAAAAATACAGCCTTTCCAAAAGAGTTTTACTGTGAAAACCATCCGAGCACAGTCTAGGTAAAACATCATGGCTAAAAAATGTAAGCAATAAATAACAAGGAATAAAACAAATATACAAATGGCTAGTCAGTCATCCAGAGCTCATATTGAATAAGTTTATGGATATTATATGCATAAATTTCAAATGCTTTATTAAAAATTATTTGATTAGTTTCTATTTTATGACAACGTATACATTTAAAAATATATATATATATATAATACTGTATGTAACCTTTTTAACAAATGCATTTTTTAAAAGTACAAATATTCATATAATGTCATAAAAAGCTAAAATACACAAATGAATATACAATATAATACTATTACAAAAATATTGGTCACTTTATTTTAAGGTCCAATTCTCGCTATTGACAAACCATTAACTATGACTTTTGCCTCAATAAACTCCTAATTTGCTGCTTATTAATAGTTAGTACGGTAGTTGTTCAGTTTAGGTATTGGGTAGGATTAGGGATGTAGAATATGGTCATGCATAATATGTGTTTTATAAGTTCTAATAAACAGCCAATATGTTAATAACAGGCATGTTATTAAGCAACTAGTTAATAGGGAGAATTGGTCCCTATACTAAAGTGTTACCAAATTATTTATAATAGTCCGCTGTAGAGTCTGCACCAGAGCAGGCTTGGCTAAAAAAAACGCATCGTGACTAAAGAAGGGACTGTGTGTGTTTAGTAGGTATATGCATATATTGAGTATTGAGTTTGTATATATGTGTATGAATATGATTGCATCAAGCAGGATATGTCTGATTGGTGAGATCTGAAATAAAAGCGTTTTTATTTTTAGAGCGCTGTGAGAAAACGGCTGTCGCTGAGACTCTGGCGACTGGCCAGCTCACATTCTGCCCATTTCATCTACACAAACATCATATTTAGACAAGATCCATTCTCTGCTTGCTGCACAACCCACACAACACGTGCACCCCTACCTTACCCACAAGAGTGAGGCTGTGCCATAAAGATATCTGTGCGTAAGGTGTATCGTGTGTGTGTGTGTGGTAAAGGTGTATGTGGAGTGAGTGGGAAAGGGTCAGAGCTCTGTGGGGACGGTGCAGTATTTTAAGGCAGCTAAAAACATCACTAGTTTAGAGAGTGACCCACATACATTTGTTTCTCTCTCTCTTTCCACAGCGCCGTCTACCTGCTCCACTGAACACTGCAGCCTAGTGTAGCCAGAACAACACAAGTTATATGGACTATCTGTGACACCACAGAGATGTATGAAGTTGTGTTTTCATCTGTGTGTATGTGTGAGAGAGAGCTACAGAGAGAGAGAGAGTTTAAGGAGAACGATCTTCACTGTGATGCTGTGTGTCAGTGAGTTGGGGTCCGTTTCTCTCGGTCTCTCTCATCTTGCTAAATGTTCTCAGTTCTGCTGCTGCTGTCACCATGCCTACCAGGAAATTTCCACTCCACTAGATGAGGTCATTGTTAAAGAGCTCACAACTATTTCTCTCTGTCTTTTTATCCCTCATCTTTTTTTCTGAGAGAGAGAAAAATATGTTGTTCTGTCGTTCTATCTTTCGTTATATCATTCTGTGTGATCACATGGCACTTTGGTACTGTGGTAATGAAAGAATGTGACATCTAGCGAGGTGTCTAGGCTCTGTGTGTGTAAATATTTGAGCAGTATCCCATCTATTTGTTCCTCTTTAGCACCTGTTGTACCTTTATTGTTTGGTGATCCATGGCAAGGTCACTTGGTTGCCAAGATTAAATCCATGCACATCTTCAGTATCCGTCTCCGTTTTCTCTTGTTTCTGATTTACATTCTCACCCCTTCATAGGAGATCTTTGCTGACATTTAAAGCTGTGCACAAATTTGTCCCCTGTGTGTGCTTGTTTAGGTAGGTGGGGTTAAAGTAGCGTTCTACTAAACAAATCCGAGGTGTTTCAGTTCAACTGAACTTTGCTGGCTTCACAACAAATCAAAATTTTGTCCATATGTGTAGTCTTTATAGCATTAAAAATGTAAATACGAGTCTCATTTTAACAAGAAGAGAAACGTTTGGCTAAATGCAGTACTGTTTAATTTGCTTTCTGCTGTTCTGAATCAGTTTTTCTCTGGGAAGGTGTTGAAGTATAGCATAATCCCTTTTTGTTTTGGTTTTGTTGTATAATTCCATGATATTGAGCAAACAAAATCTCTGTCTGACTCAGTTCGGTTCATATTAAAATGATTACGACAAAGCTTTCCAGACCTTCGCAGTCTTAGAAGATCTGAAATGCACCTCTTTCAAACAAGGAAAATATTTGGATTAGGAATGGGCTGGATGGTCGACAACTTGTCCAACTACCAACCAAACAATCAGTGAGGTTTTATATAGCAGTGGTGCTTTAAAAGTTCCTTTATTTGATGTATCCCTGGGGTGTTTATTTGATAAATGTCTGCCGAGGGGCTGAGTATTCCCATCAGATAACCCATGACTATTCAATTTCGAAAAGATGTGTTGTTGTGCATCCCATATTTGGATGGAGAGCAATATTCAGTCTTAAGCAGAGAAGGACAGTGCATGTGTAGTGTTTATGCATTGTTGCATGAGGGCCACACATGGCAGATGCAACAGATGTTTATTGCATGTTGCACTGTGTGCATGTGTGAGAGGAAGCTTGATTTATGCTCATTTATGTGTGTGGGCTGAATTACTTCATTAATAAATAAGCATTTGATCTTTTGCCTCTGTGGTTGTTGTATATATCACTGGGTTCCTGTGTGTCTAGCGTAGCCTCACGCTAAGTCGGGATGTGCATTTATGGCCAATTTTGGACTTGAAAAAAGTGGGGTGGTGCTGATTTCACAAGGTCAGGGGAAAAAGAAAAGTGCAAAAAAGACAGTGCAGCGTCATTCCCACACATGCTTGAATTTTAATCTCACCTTTCGACATTTCGAGTGGAATTTTTATTTTAGTCAGGCAGCTGTATTAACTCAACTTCAGATGTTCCTGCTTCATATGATCTGTCACTACATGCTGATGTTAGACTTACTGAAGATGTTCTGTGAAGTTTTGTATATATGGACTTTTGGCAGTATTTTTAGATCAGACAGTTGCTTTCTTTTACAGCAGTGCAAAGTTTAAAACCATGTACAACTGCATGTTAGTGGAATATGGGGTCCGTCTCTGTGGCCCAGGACACATGCAATGTGGTTACATGTTTTTCTGATTAAAAATATGAATGTTGAGATCACAAAGTGCTGGACCCTATACACGTACACTGAAAAAAAAGTGTGTTGAATTAACATGATTTAATAG
>JAPMOO012026612.1:0-11870 GCA_029874815.1 Luciobarbus comizo
CCACAGAGGTTGTGTGGCTGTGTGTGGCTGGGGGGGATTTAATGAGACACAGGAGGAGACTTCAGGAAGATGCATTCTGCAGGACATCTCTGTAGTAGTGTGTGTGTGCATGCATGTGTGTAAGATTGTGGCTGTATCCCTGGAGACGTCAGACTGCAGAATATTCCTCTAAAGTCACCCAACCGATGGGTACCTCCTCTAGTTAATGGATAGCTGTACGGCATGGCTCTGGGAGCAGGAAGTTGGCAGGGCCTGTCTGATTGTGTTTCAGAGCAGCATTATTGTTGTATGGAAGTATTGTATATACAAATTTAGCACTAATCCTGTGTAATCACAAGAGCTAAGAGTGCTAGTTAAGAGGATCTAGACTGCTGTGAATTGGGTTCCACTCTGAAGAGTTCTAAAAGCAGCAAAACAACTACACGCATACAAAAAGACCCAGGAATTCTTTTCAAGATACAGACGTGTTATCTGTCTTACCCAAACAGCCCTTCCCAGTAAGCCGGACACTCCCATACATACATGCTATAATAAAAATGAAGTTCCGACACTGAAATCTGATTGGATGAACCACGTTTGAAGCCACAGCAGAATAGCCAATAGAAACAACAGAATCCTGGACAGAGAATGGTTAGTGCTTAGTATAATTATAGGTAGCAGTGCTTGAACTCTTTGTAACAGTCAAGCTAAATTTTGCTTCTCATGGCTTTCTCATGCAAAACTTAAACCATTCTCAAGCATTGGTCCTAAACCTATTATCACTTCAAGACATTATGCTTCTCAGGTGAATGTGCTGCTATGCGCTGCCTTACATTGCATTGTCTTTGTCTACTGAGATAAAAGCAGCTTACGATCCCTATGGACACGTCGTCACCATGATCAGGGGCAGGGCATGTGACAAGACCAATGCACAGCGTCACAGACATTAGCCAGCTGTCTTATGCAGCACCCTACAAACACAGAAAGAGTGCCATTGTAGGCAAGGGTGTGGTTATCATTGACTTTCCAGCTCTTAGTTAATTCACTTAGGAAATCCCAGCTCTATTTTCCTGTGCGGGTGTCTCCACAACACACAGTAGATTGGATGCTGTATTTATTTTTGAGCAATGAGTCTCATATTTGCATATATAACATGTGGTTTGATTCCTTCATAACGTGTGTGTGATCTTGAAATCGTCACCTCACATTAGTATTTTTATTCCTAGATGTGATTTATGCTGCATCTCGTTCCGGACACACCGAAGTTTGCTCCGTCACAATGCAGCTACCCATAAGCAGCTACCCACAGACCCCAACGGACGACCCTTTATTCAGAACAACCCATCCATCCCTCTTGGCTTTAATGATCTGGCTTTCATTGACTTTTCATGCCAGAAGTTCCCGCAAATTGCCCAGGTAAAAGCCATGGTCAAATTTTCTGTGCTTGATCTGCACAATATTTAAAAGTTCTTTATATTGTCTGTAATATCTGAGAGTTTTAAGTTTCAATTTTATTTTAACCCACAGATTTGGTGTGAAACCAACCTTCGGCGATGTATTGGCAAATTCCATCGCTTTGTATGTGACACATGCGATAAGGCATTCCCTCTCAGCTCGGCTCTGGACTTGCACAAAGCCTCGCATGAGACTTCCAGTGGCACCCAAGAGACAACATCACCCTTAATTATGAAGGATGAGCCTCCCACTCCTGAGAAAAGTAGCTTCATGGACTCCCTGGGCTTGCAGCACATCTCTCAGGTTAAGCCTGTCCCCTCAGAAGAGGATGTCCAGCAGGCCAAGCTAGATAGCATTCGGGTTATCCACGTGGAGCAGAATCAGTCCTCTGTACCTCAGGAGGATGACCTTGTTGGAGGGGTTAACCTATCTCTTGTAGACCCAACTACTCTTCATGGTCTGTCCCATCAAGAGGCTCTCAAACTGCTGTCCCTTCAACCCTTCCAGACTGGTTTTCTGGTGCAGCCAGATGGTGGTATGGTAGTGAAGCCAGTTTGTGGTGAATCCAACATGGAACTCGCTGACATACAGCAAATAATCAAAGTAGCTACCACTGCTCCTAACCAGATCACTCTCCCACCCTTATCCAAGGCGCCTTGTAGTGCCGTGCAGTCGGGCTACAAGCAGATGCCTCCACTCAAGCCAAAGCCCTTGGTGGCTCCCAGAACCAGTATGGTAGCTTCAACTCCACCACCCCTATTGAACACCCAGCAAGCTTCTCTGGGCTGTATCAGCCCTAGCCTCCCACCCCCTGCCAGCCATCCTCTCAAGACAGTTCGGGACCTCTCTCCATCTTCCTCATCCTCTTCTGCCAACAACCACTCTTTGGCAGAGAGGATACAAATGGAGGCCGACTGCATGGGAGATGCCCATACCCCAATGGACATGGATGAAAGACATATTAAACAGGAGAACGGCAAGTTAGAAGAGACTACTGGAAAGAAGGGAACATCTCAAAAGGGCTCGTACCCCTGCCGATTGTGTGACCAGGTCTTTGCATTGTCTGGTGTACTGCAGGCACATATGCAATATCATTTGGGCAACCTACCCCACCAATGCAATATCTGCGACTATGTTGCTCCAGACAAGGCAACACTGATCCGTCATTTGAGAACGCACAGTGGTGAGCGTCCCTATGTCTGTCGGCTCTGTCATTACCCATTTACTGTCAAGGCTAACTGTGAGCGACACCTTCGCAAAAAGCACATGAAAAGCAATCGCAAGGAAATTGAGAAAAACATTAAGTATGTTACCTCGTCCACATCCACAGCAGACGTACTGGAGCAGGCTGGAACTAGTGAAACTACCTGCCGCTTCTGCGGGGAGGACTTAAAGACCTTCCGAGCCCTGCAGATTCACTTGCGCACGCACAATGGCTGCCAGCGAAAGCCATTTGAGTGCAAGCGTTGTGGAGCAGCTTTCCTTGCTAAGCGTAACTGTATCCATCACCTTCTGAAACAACATCCAGAGGTCCAAGAGCAGGATATTGAAGACCACATAATCACTCTTCTAGCTGCATCAACCCAAAATAGCCCAAATCCATCTCCTCTCAATGGGCTGTCTCCTTGTAATGTAGTGCAGCCTATCAAAGTTGAGGACCTTAGCTTTTACAATGTAGATATGGATCAACCTCTGGACTTCTCTAACAAAAGCCGTGGGGGCAGCAGTGCTGGAAGTGTGAGTGGATCTCCTGGGATCAAAATTGAACCTGTCTCTTATGACTCTAGCATGGAACCAATTGACCTCTCTATTCCTAAGAATCCTGTGAAGAAGCTTAAACAAGACATTGAGGCCACATTGCCAAGAGAGGTTAAGAAAGAACAGTCATCCATTAGCATACTTGCACAAGCTCTTCAGGCCGAGAAGTCCATTGATGAGAAGTCTCAACCTCTTGGATGCTACCAGGTCCCTGTTGCATTGTCCTCTCTTACTGGTAGCACTAATGCTACAGGAAGGCTCTTGCGTTTAAAGCCCCTGCTTCCTAAACCTTCCTCTGCTGCTGTGAAGGAGCTTCCTCCATTAGCATCCATTGCTCAGATAATTTCCTCAGTTTCTGGAGCGCCTGACCTTCTTAAACGGGACAACACTAACAGTCTTCAGGCTGATTCTGACACACATGGCAAGCAAGAATCACCAGATATTTTGACAGAAGAGCTCTTACTAGAGAGCTCAAGGAAGAGGTCCAGGAAAAGGCCTTCCAACAGCACAGCAAAAGAGAAACCTATGATGAATGCCATAGATCCAAGTATTGATTTGGAGTCTAGTGGGGAGTTCGCTAGTGTTGAGAGGATGTTGGCAACCACTGATGCCAACAAGTTCAGCGCCTATCTTCAGACCAACACAATTGAGTTGGCAAGGAAAGGCGGGCAGCAGCCAGGTGCTATTGACGAGAAAGAGGTGAAAGATGAGAAACACTTGCCAGCCCAGCAGAGTGTTCAATCCCAACAGTCCAAAGGAAAGAAGAATGCATACTCAAATTCTGTGCAAAAGATGATTTGCCCCTTTTGTCCGAGAGTTTTCCCTTGGGCCAGCTCGCTTCAGCGCCACATGTTAACACACACAGGTGAGAGTTGTATGTAAAGTTTTACAGTGTTGATGTACACCTTTTGTTTTACCCCTCATAATATGTGCAATTTATTTTCCTGATTTTATTTTGTATTCCTTTAAAAGGTCAGAAGCCATATCCTTGTCCCCAGTGTGATGCCTTCTTCTCGACCAAGTCCAACTGTGAGCGACATCTTTTACGCAAACATGGCGTTTCCAACAGAGTGCTTAGACGCAATGGTGCAATACCCAAGCCTAAGGAAGCAGAGGAAGGCTCACCAGAGAGTGCAGGTATCAAAAATAATGTATAATAGAAACTTTGAATTGCTTATGTATTTTAGACCAAGTATTTCTTTATCTGTTGATAGAGGTTACCTAAAATTTAATGGGTCAATGTATATTTCAGAGAGCACATCTGAGACTGAGCTTCTTGTGAGTGAGGCAATGGATCTCACAAGATCAGACCCTGAGAAACCTGTAGCATCTGATGCTGAGAAACCTTCACCAGCTAAGCTGACAGAGGCAGCCGTGGTAGAGCCTCTTCCTCACAAAGAAGAGGAGGACCCAACAGCCGTCGAGTCTTTGAAGCACAATGACCCAGAAAAAGAGGATGACGATTCCCATAGCAATAAGACCCTTGATTTGACCTTTGTTTCCAAGCCAAAGGATTTCAAGATCACTGAGAAAGACCAGCCGCAGTCCTCCCCTGCAGCAGATAGCGACGTGTCTGACAAAGCAACACCTCAGGAGGAGTCCAAATTCACCTGCAAGAGTTGCAAGAAGAGCTTCCGCTATGCTGCCACCTTGACCAGACATGAGAAAGCTCACCAGCTGGATGTAGCATCAGACTCCACTAATGGACCTGAACAAAGCCTCACGAAATCTGATGATCCAATTGTGCCTTGTGAAAATAAGAAAGAGGTTACAGAGGAAGAGGTGGAGAGTATAAGGAAGAGCACAGCAGAGAACGAGGGAATGGGCAGTGTGGTGGAGAGTGGATCTGAGGAGGATAAAGAGGACAGGAGTGATGAAGAGGGAGCTCCAACTGAACTAAAGAGTGCTGAGGGAGAGACTGAAGAACCTGGCAGCAAGCCAGACAAGAGGAAAAAGGTGTGCAGTATATGCAATAAACGTTTCTGGAGCCTTCAGGACCTCACCAGACACATGCGCTCTCACACAGGTAATGACAATTCTAAAAACTTGGGGTGCCCTGGACTATGGATTTTTCTGGTTGAATTTTAAGCATTAGTCGACTAATCGCATGTTTATTAATAAACCATTTAAATCATTATAATGAGCCTTTAATTGCCTACATAGCCTAAAAAGTGCTCAAGTACACGCATAAAGCTTGCCACAGTGCACTGGCAGAAGTAATGATTATGAACGTGTCAGTGAAAAACCGTAAGGAGACTGCATTAACATTTTAATAATTTGATAAACTAGTGCTTGCTTTTGTTTTTGGCTTAAGAGATGAAGTCGGCAACACTGACTCGTCATCTCCGCAGTAGTGGACGCGACATGTTTTATACAGATTACACAATCTGAGAATATTTGTTTTCCATTTAAATTGGTTCATTTGAAAGTAGACATTTCACTCTCTATAGATATATTTTTAATATCTCTAAGGCAAAGATATACACAGAGTTTTGCGCTCAAGTCTCAGACTGAGACGGCAGAAAGCGCATCCTGTTTGCTTTCATTATTTTACAAAAGCACGTTTTGTTGTTATTGTGAGTGCACACAAATAAACGTGGAGTCTTTACAGATTTGAAAAATGTATTACTTTTATCTGTATGACCAAAAATGAGGAAGTATTTTAAGAGCAAGTGAGCGCACCGGCGCCTCCATCTGTCCTGCAGTGAGCGCTACTATTGAGCTTCTACACACCACGCAGACACTATAGCGCACATCTTTCTACATTAACATTAGATTGAGCGGCCATGTATAGTTACTCATACTTACATATTTCAGATGATAAGCCATATTTGAGGTCGATGAATGATAATCTGTCCATCACGAACTGCGTGACTTCGCCTGTGGATTTAAAAAGATTTTTTTTTTTTTCTCTGCGACTAATAACATTTTGGTTGACCAAGCCTCTTCTGGTCGACTAACGATTAGTCAACTATTAGGGGGCAGCCCTACTTAAAACATACTTGATTGGTATAGATTGGTAAATTAATCATCAAAACATAGAGCTCTTGTTTTGTATTAAAAGCTGAATGTTTTTAATGACTTGTTTCTACTAGGTGAGAGGCCTTACAAGTGCCAGACATGTGAGCGCACTTTCACCCTCAAGCACAGTTTGGTCCGACATCAGCGAATCCATCAGAAACTCCGTGGAGTGGATAGCGATGGTTCGACTTGTGGGGTCCCAGGTGGACCCGACGAGGATGGCTTCAGCGGACGTTCGGCTAGCGAAGGCGAGTGCACACCCACCAGCACCAATCCTCCCTCTGAGAATGAAAGTGAATTAACAGACATTGTGAAGGGGGAACCAACCTCACAGGAGAAAGAGGAGGATTGTGTACCCTCTGTGGAAACTGAAGAGTTTAAACTAACCTCCAAGAAAGGACCTGCATCAGCAACAGAGACACCCAAAGAACCTCCAACAGAGAAACGAGCATCGGATTCACCCACCGCATCCGACTTGGAGCCATCGGAGGGATTCATCCAAGGCTTACTGGAGATCCACACCAAGCCCACTACTGAGCAAATTTTGCCCACCCCCGAGCCGCCACTCATTGGCGTGGAGTGAAGAGCGACTCTTTCCTAGTTTATCTTATCTTGTGGTGAAATGTGCTGCAACAAGAAGCAGTGCCATATAACAAAAGTACATTGCAATGAGAAAAAAGAAGCAATGACTCTTTCCAAGTGCCTTTCTACTTTTTTTGCTATATCTTTATCAGCATTTATCATGATTGAAAGTTGATTTTTATAGTATTTTACAATGATCTTTTTTGTGTGTGTAATCCTGAGAGAACTACTTTAAGCAATACGTGAACAAATTTGCATATCGTATTGTGCAGTTCAGAGACTGAAATCTGTCTTATGAAAAGCAAGTTTATACCCTTATCCAGCGATGGCTGAAATTAACAAGAGGACATGTTTCTACTGAGAGGCTTGCACCCAAGTGCATAACTGGAATACGCAAATAGACTTGTTCTCCATAGGGCTTCTTCATTGCTGTTTGTCCTCTTTAATTTGCAAGTTTCCCATTTTGTGTAATTCCTTTAATGACAGAGGCTTCCGGTGTAATTATTTTATGACCGAGCTCTGTTATTCTGGGTGCTGTGTCATGTTAAGATGTTTTGGGGAAACAGCCAAGCAAAACAAACATCCGAGGGTCATCTTCAGTAAGATGTTCAGCAGCTGTCGCGTAAAATATATGGGCAATGTTTGCCCAAAACAGATGATGAATGTCCAGCTGTGCTGATTGTGTCAATGTCCTTAGTTAGCATTAGTGTTCCATTTTTTTGACACAAAAGGATGGTTTTTAATGAGGGAAGGCAATGTTTTTAGATTTAAGGGCTCTTGAATTATGGCCCTCAAGCCCTGTCTCAGCTACTCAAGAATACAAAAATAAAAAAGCAAACACAATGAGGAATTACAGGAAGCCCATGAGTTATGAATCTGATGTACTTGACAAAAATACGATGAAATGTGTACCTGTGTCCAGGGTTACCGTCTTCCAAAAGCATCACTTTTTAAGCCTTACTCTTTCGTGTGAGCATTTAGGCAGGTGTCTCACTTTCTGCCGGGCTCACAAACTAGAATTCATGGTGTACTTGAACCCTGTCGCCCTGCTGCCTCCTGACAGGATGTCGTCCTGTAGCGCTCCTCAACTAGGAGGACCCCATGTCAATCACATGTTCTTTCGTAGTGTTGGATCTCTTTGACCTCTCAGTTTTATGAACTAGTGTTGTAAAGAAACCTCAGACACAAACAAAGCAAACCTCAAAGGGCATGGAGACTGTATGAAATTGTGTGGACTGGTAAGCATCTTCGATTATAGGTCTCTGGGTTTCCTGGAGCAGCCGTTTACCCAAACGGATGCCTGTTGATCAGCATGCGCCGAAGTGCGATGACAGGATGCGAAAAAGAAAGCAAACAAGGAAAAGGAATATTGAACCCATAGTGGGGATGAGGAGAGAGTTTGCCCCTGATTGGATATCGGGTTGTGTGCGCCCCCTAGTGGTGAAGATCTAACATCTCTGCTCAGGCACGAGACTTGTAGTATTGGATGAACTTGAATGCAATTGCAATCGCTTTCTCTATCTGTGTATTCCAGGACTTCTGCTTCTCCTGATGCCTTTTTCTGGGTTCATGTGAGTGTGTTTTGTGTTGGTTCTGTGCAGAAGGGATAGGTTTCCTGGTAAGAATGCTCACAGACTTTTTTTAATGTATTTATTATGACCCAGTGCGGATGAAGAAGTAAATGTGGAGAAGCCATGTATTAACACAATTATGCTGCATAAAAATGATTCAAATTCAATACTTAGCATCCCAGCTTTGATCTGGGTCCTTGATGATGATGATGATGATGATAATAATCACTTTTGATCTGAAAGCTTTATGTAGATCTTTGTATGCATTTTTTTTTAGAATGTGTGGTCCGTTTCTGTTATCTTTATTATATTATTATGATGATTATTTCAGTTTGACAGAGAGATACAAGTTGTTTTCATTGATATATTCTTTTGCTTATAAAACTGTGAAATGTACTATTCGGCTATGGGTGAATCTGTAGGGTAGTTTTGCATGATAACCTTTTATGTTGTTCAGTTATAAACACAAATTCAGTTTCGCCCCACCTGCCGCTCTGTCTCACTCTCAGGGTTCATACAAAAGGCTTTCTCAAATCGTCACTTTTCTTGCAACAAAAACTCTTCACCTATGATTTCTGAATATGTTGAATCGTCAATCACTACTTTTTTAGCACTTGACTGTGAATTCAAATGAACAGGGTGAAGTTATCAAATCCACATTCCACTCATGGGTTTTCTGCAAGATATGTTCTCCTTTTTCCCTGTTTGTTTGTTTTTTGTTTGTTTGTTATCCTCCCTGTCTCTTTGGAAAAATGCAGAGGAATGGAGACCTGTCACTGTTTGACATGCTGACTGATGTAAAAGGGAGCTTTGTGTCGCTGCTATATCCCCAAAAATAATTCTACTGGACTTGAATGAAACCAGAATCACCAGAACATTTTTGGTACACTACTCTTGTTCTTCGAATGAGTGCTTCAGAATCAGAAACGTAAGCTGTTCTGTATCAAAACTATTCAAGCAATAAAGATATATTAAAGGATAGGTGTGGCAGGATTTTTTTTTTTCTTCTTTTCTCCCAAAGGCAATCTGCCACTTTAATGCATACGTTTGTGTTCTGCAGTCTGCAATTATAATGGCCTTTGTAATGTTTTTGCCAAGCAATGAAGGTCTATAAATTATCAACCACTGTAGGTGTGTCCAAAGTCACACTGTCTCTGTGTAGGTACTACATTTGACGAGGAATGAACTCCCATTGAATACATACTTCAGAATCCCTGCAAAAGTAATTTGGGTTTTTTATGAATACTGTGAATTCATCCATTTTCACGTACTGTATAGTAGAGGGGTAGGCATATCCGGACACAGGTGCTGATTTCGGAACTGCATACGATTTGTACCGTATCTTTCTATGGCAGAAATAGTTTGAGTATGCCAGTCTGCATTTTGTTTTTGTATTGGGACTGTACCCAGAATTTTTCTGTGGTGACTTTGTGGTGAATTTTTCCACACCACTAGGCGTCAGCAAGGGTTAAGGACTGGCTGTTTGGTTTCAGCGTTTAGCACCTGCTGGAAGATGCTTACCATTATGTAAATAACCAGACTTTGACATAAAAACAGGCAGACAAAATAGGGAAAATGTTACCTTTTTCAGACTAAACATTTAAGTAATTTAATTTACATCTATTATGAGATGTCATGTATACAAGAAGTAAATGATTACAAAAATTTTGGTGGTTGCAGTAACAACATAATATTAGTGAAATGAGTTGGTGGACGTATATTTGCATGGCTTCGAAGCAGATCCAGAATCTGCAGACTTTACATTTTCAACACTTGACTTTAGGGGGAAATCTGTGGAATGGATTCAAAACCGTAAAGTGGATTAAATGCAGCTTTGAGTTTAAGTATTTAACTGATGAAAATGTAAAGGGCAGGTAATGTGTAGGACGACAAACACACAGTTTGAATGTGGGCCTGTTTGTAACAGTTATACAGGAATGTATCTGGGTTATTCAATTCTCCTCCTAGAGGGTTTAGCTCCAATGCAAACACTCCTGAAGAAGCCACTCAAGGTCTTCAGGATTACTTGAAAATTACAGGCAGGTGAGTTTAATCAGGTTTGGAACTGAAGTCTGCAAGACAATGGACCTCCAGGATCCTCTACTATATCAGTGTCCTATTTGCATGTTCATTCCGCAAGATTTAGCCAGTCTGAAGTATGGACATTTCTCTAATGAAGTTTGTTAAAGGTAGGTGCCAAATATCAACGCTTCTCTCCAGTATGAATTTAAGATCTTCTATCTGGCAAAAGTTTGTGTATATCACAACAAAGTCTAAAAAACATGTAGGTCATGTTTGAGGCCTCCAGAAAGTACTTCAGATTGGATAGGTCTGATCAGGAGCACTATTAGCGATCGTTTTACTTAAAAAGGAAGATGTTATGTGGTTCCCTGCTCAACTAAACCTCACTGCTGTGGTGTGGATTCTTGTTGATCACAGTTCTTTGTCTCAACCACCTTTCCAATTAGGGAGGCTGGAGTCTTCATGGATGGAGACCAGCTTCTGGAGTAAGTGTAGAATGCAATTCTACTTAAAATGTTTTTTGTCATCAGTAATCTAGTTGATGCTGCAGGTTCTTCTATGCACTCTGAAGTTTGGCAGATTGTTGGTGAGAAACCATAGTTTCAATCCACATTCATTTTTCATCTTTAAAAGTCGCAGATGATAATGGACTGGAAGGAGCTGAAGAGACTGTAACAGCCTTCACATCATCCATCATAGCAAAGCAGTTTTCTTCAGATTTCACTTGACATTCTGCAAAAACATACCAGTGTAGTTATATTGCAAGAAGCAATAATTAGACATGTCCCTTGTGTGTTATTGTCTGTGAAGGTAGATTTCCACATGCAATTTATTTATTTTTCATATTGTGAATATGAGTGCAAATTGTAACATACAAGTTGAATACAAAAAAAGTCACTGATATGGGTTAAGCTTCAACCCTGTTACCATACCATACTTCGCCCTTTCAGGAAGTGAACTCTCCAAAGACAAATATTCTTCATCATTATTAAAAAGTCAACCCAGGATTTTGTATTGTACACATGATTTTAGAAAAGTGGATATTCGTGAGTGCATGATGTAGCATTTAGTTCCAAAGTACAAAGAAAAACTTTATTGAAATGAAGTGTTTGATCATGCAGAGTAGCGTCAGTCCTGTTTATAGTCAAAGAAAAGAGGACTATTCTTGTACCCAACAAATACAACAATAGGATGTTCATATGAAAACATCAATGCTGAAAAGGCTGACGTTCCTTGCAATACTCATAAGTTTGTGCCATCTTTACGATGACATATTTCTTTGGTTTTGAAGAAGCTGGAAGCTACATTCTCCCTCACCTATTCAAGATGTGAGAAAAGTTAGCAAATCTTCAAAAAGGAATGCGTATTTTGATGTTTAAAATAACCTCAGTCATACTTACCGTATTCATCACCAGACTCTGGTTCTTGCTTAACTTCTACTGTTGTGTTAGATGGGCCGACGCCAACAGTGACCTTCACAAC
>JAPMOO012026658.1:0-11745 GCA_029874815.1 Luciobarbus comizo
AATCTTTGATAATATTATTTCCTCCTCCTCCCCCCTCTCTCTCTCACTCTCTTTCTCTCTCTCCAATCCAAGGCCTCACTAACATCTTGCATTAATGTGTCCAGTGAAATTATGTAGGCTGTATGTTGTAAACAATCGCAGAGTATATGTGTAGCGGTGTTCCTGGTATTCCTGAACAGTGCGTATATATGTGTGTAAATGTCTACATATCACTTATTTATAATGTATAAATTTATAGCATGTATAAAGGTTTGCAAAACCACTTATACTGCAGAGAATATTGTTCTTAACTAGTCATTTTGTCTTGTTTTCCAGTAAGAAATATCTAAAAATCTAAAACAAGGAATTATTTTTTGTTGTTGTTTCAAGCATAAATCTAATACAATTTAATGAGGTTTATGCTTAAAAACAAGAGGGTAAAAATTAAATGTTAAAAAGAGAATATTTACACAGAAAAACAAGACAAAACACTGTTTTTTGCAATGTCAACAACAAGGCTGAAAGCTCTCATGCCAAAGCAGGATTGAATGTATTGTATGTCACGTAATAGCTGGTCTAAATGAAGGCTGTAAGTTTTATTATCTTATCTGTCTTGTATAGATCGAGTACTCAAATCATTGTATGTGTTTAATCGCTGTAAGCTAATGCTGAGAGTCATGTTAATGCAAGTGTGTGTGGCCTTGTGGCATAGTGTGTCTTACACAGTCCTCTTGTTATGGGCTTATTAAAGCTGACTCTGTTTTCCTCCTCTCTCTCTCTCTCTCTTTCTTATCTCTTCTTTCTCTCTTGCACTTTTCGCTTTATTTCACGCTGTTTTGTTTTGATCGTTAGGTTGTTTTAATTTCAATCTGAATAATTAAATATGAGATTTTGTTTTTGTTTTTTTATTTTTGTGTTGCACTCAATCTAATAAGATGGATGTCCACTAACTGTGATTGCTCCCCTAGTACACCTCTACACAGGAAATAAAGTTTGGGAAATCCTGTTTAGAGCCAAGTGGCTGCAGTGTGTCTCTTTTTATGATTGTGGTTCTGAATAAGCACACACACACACACATGCTCGCTTACTGATGTCCAGCAGACAGAAGGTGTCATCTTTAATGGTGTTGTGGAAACTACTTTGAAACTGCCACGCTGCATAATTTAAAAGAATAGTTCACCCAAAAATTAAAATGCTGTCATTAATTACTCACCCTCATGTTGTTCCAAACCCGAAAGACCTTCGTTCATCTTCGGAACACAAATATATAAGATAGTTTTGATGGAATCTGAGAGCTCTCTGACTATCCATAGAAAGCAAGGATATTACCACGATCAACGGACAGAAACGTAAACAATGGCAACACAACGCATGCTGAACGTAAACAACACTCATTACATTGATTCATTTGTTATTATTGTTTCCTTTGCCGTAGCTTCGTAAAATAACGGTTGAACCCCTGATGTCACATGGGCAGTTTTACCGATGTCCTTGCTACGTTTCTGTCCGTTGATTTTGGTAATAGCCTTGCTGTCTATGGAGGGTTAGAGAGCTCTCAGAATCCATCAAAAATATCTTAATTTGTGTTCGGAAGATGAACGAAGGTCTTACGGGTTTGGAACGACATGAGGGAGAGTAATTAATGACAGAATTTACATTTTTGGGTGAAGTAACCCTTAGTAGTTACTAACAAATATTTATTAACTACACTATTTAAAGGTGCTCCGTATTTTATTTTATTTATTTATTATATTGACAACCTTATGTGTTGCCAAATTTGCAGGCAAAATTGAGTAATTTCAATAGAAATTCATGCTGTAATGCTTGAGGGTGGAAAAGTCATGCAGATTAGCTTGTGAGTTGTGATTCATGCATCGCTACTGACAATGGGCTGTTTTTCCAAGAAATTTCATTGCAATGCCATTAATGTAACCGCACATTCATTAATGTAATATTGCACATTCAAAACTGCTCAAATCTTTTCTCGTCACTTTTGGACAACCATGGGCCAGTCCATGAGTCAATCCATGATTCAGGTTCCATCTGTAGCTCAGGTAACGAGTTCAGGCCTTCGAGAACAGATGAAATTCAAAAGTTTCACTTGTCAGTTCTCTACAAACAAAAAAGACAGAAGGAAACAAGGCTTTACTAACCAAATATAATTGTAAGAGGGCACACAGACACATCTTTCAGTTCTGCATGAACAATATTAGACAAAATATCAGTTTATATTACTAGGTACATAGAAAGTGCTTTCTTTAAAGGGGTAGTTCACTCAGAAAGCCATCCCAGATGTTAATGACCCTCTTTCTTCAGATTAATGCAAAAAATGTTTTTAGAAAAATATCCATCTTTGTAAAGTCAATTTAATAAATGTATGGGACCCCCACTCTTCAAAAATGTCTTCTGAAGAAAAATACTAATATTTCAAACTATAAATTTTACTTCCTGCCAATTGTTTTATGCAGATTCATAAGTTCATGATTGAATAGCAAGATGTCAAAACTTGTAGTGAAGTTAATTTAATTAGATCTCACATAGTTTTGCGTAAAATGTGTTGCACATTTTATTGGTATGGAGATTAGTAGCCTATGTGTATTTTGTAAAATGTTTGCAATGGTTTTTTATTACTTAGAAGCAGCAAGTAATTTTATTTTAAAGTGTAAAGTATTATATGTACAAAATGTGTAAATAAAGCTTTGTAAAAACTTAACTTGCATTTTTACAACACTATTGTTAGTGTGTTCCATTGGTTAATCAAATGTTCTATCCAGACTTGCAGTTTTAACGCCAATTATGAACACTTAAAATACAGGAAACAGGTTAATTAAGGAAACAAGTGGTCAAGTGCAGAAACCACAAGGGTGGGACTTCTCCCATAAGTTTCACAACACACTTGTTTAAGTCATGCATGACAGTTGGCATATGGTTCACAGTCATATAGATTATTTTTGTAAAATTTTGTGTTCATCTGAAGAAAGAAAACACATGAGGCATGAAGGTGAGTAAATCATGAAAGAATTTTTGTTTTTGAGTGGACTATCCCTTAAAGAAGGTGGCACAGGCATTTGACACATGGAAGTGAGAATGCTTTGAATATTCACAATCATTGTAACTTCCGATTTTTAATATAGCCTACTGTAGCCTAAATGTGAAGAACAAATTATTATGATTCTTTAAAAGAGCATTTACAAGCCCTAATGCTGTTCTAACATTTAATTTTTGATTTGTTTTTTGTTTTGTTTTTTACATTTTACTCATGTTTTTATTGTTTGTGGAGAGTGAATTGTTATAAAAAAAAAATCAAATTTTATTTTCCACAGAAGGACCTATAGTTTAGAACTACATAAAGGGGAGTAAACGAGTGAGCTATACAAAAAAGCTATAATCCAAGTCTGATATAGCAAAAGCAAATAAATGATAAGGGGTATTGTCAGCGTTATTGAAAATGTTGACAGGTTGACCAATACCCACAACAAAGCTTTTATAATTTTACATGTATTATCTTTGGAAAACAGTCCATTACCGTGTTCAAAACAGCAAAGAAACAAACTGCAACCATATTTCAATGTCACTACAATCCATAAATTAGACACAAGATGGCGGCGTTTGTATGAAAAAGAGCGCAGTTTTAGCGCCGTCGCCATCAACTACCCGGATGAGCTGCGTAATACAGTAGCTCTGAAATCGCATGCTGTCTAGTAGGTACTTTATTTGAAACTTACTTCGTAATAGTTAAAAAAGATTAGCCTTACTAGGATGCAGCCTTGCATTTGAGAAGCACCCTTATTTGAAACGTAGTGTGTCTGGCCTCATGTGAAAACCTGGGAAGCCCCTGAGGCTGTGCACTGGGTTTCCATCAGCTTTAGCTGGTGTGAAATGCACTGTAGTGTAATGTATCTGACAGGAGGACAGATTAAAGACTGTACAACTTCATATTATTCACATAGATCCGTCCATCATCCAGAACACACAAGTGTCAGCTGTTTCTACTCTTATGCCTCATATGTTTCAAAAACCTACAGAATTTTGATGTTTTTAGTCATTTAGGTCTACAAATCCACAACTACACATCCACAAATGCTCTTCATTAAAGTTTAAAATGATCTGATGGGAAGCATTTATATCAGAATATATCAGCTGTTTTCAGATTGAAATGCTCTTTATGAGGGAGCATCTGCTGGCATGCAGACACATCGTTTTATTATAGTCATTCTCTTTTTTGTCTCATTTTCTATTATCTTGCAGCTTAAAAGAGCCTGCTCACTATTATTTGGCATTTGAATGAATCAGCAGAGATTATGTTCCATAATAACACAAGCCATTCAGTATTGTGCGTGAATGTGTGCATTTCTTAACCAATATCATTCAGATAGGACCATCTTGGACCTCGTAAAGAATTTTAAATGTCACATAAATGGCAGAGCGGTGGTCCCTGAGCCCTTTAGAGTGTGTGTGAATGCACCACACAATGTTAGAGGGCCTGCCATGGTGGCTTGTGCTCAACCAAATAAATGTTAGCAGCAAAGATGACACATACAGTCAAACAAAAGGCTCATCCTGAATAGCTTAAAACATTCTGGCCTTGAAACAAAGCAGCAATGTTTTTGTTACACCATGTTGTTGTATTCTCAAGCAGTTGTGATTTAAGAGAGGAGTATTCGTTATGTTTTAAGAGGTATTAGATGAGGTTGTCCTCTTTCTGGGCAATTATTCAGCTTGTTACTGAGACACTTTTATGCAGTCTGTGGAGGCACCTCAAAGTAATTTTAATTGCAAATGGAAGTAATAGAAAAAAAGTGTCCTTATCCACTCATGCTAATAACAACAGGTTTTATTTCATTTAGGGGATATCTCAGCTCTGAGCGTGTCTGAAACTGTTTGAAAATGCAGCAGCTTCTTATGACACTCCAACACTATCTCTAAATATAATTATTTTGTAAATGTCTAATTGTCTAATAATTGTTTCCTTGCATCCCACACAGCAGCGTCAAGCAATTTACTTACAATTTATTTGTTGAGGGGAGACACCATTCCCAATTCTGGTTCAAGTCTTTGCCTAGGTGAGTATATGACATGACTGCAAAAAATAAATAAATAAAAAATCACTTTGAACACTTTTACAAGTGTGAGATTTCAAGTGAGGGTATATATTTAATAACTCATTTTTTGTTGGGAGAAAGTTTTGATAACCATGAGACAAAACATTTCTTTATCTACAGCTTAATTATGGCAGATACTAATTATATTTTATTTATTTTTTATTTTGTTTTTGTTTTATTAAACACTCTTACACAATAGTACTGATTAAATACATAAATCACACTTAAAAAATCTAGTGCCTTTAGTTAGTTGCCAAAGCTGAATTAAAACTGATTAAGCAATTCTGTCTCAATTAACATAATTTTATTATTACCATCCATTACATCATTTTACAATATTAAAGATGTAAGACCACAAACTTTGAGTTCAAATAAACTTTTTCCATCCAATCCTCCTTTTGTATTTTTAGAACTAGACACTGGGGGGTGAAACATTTTAGTTGACCACCATTTGTGTATTTATTTATTTATTTAATACAATTTGATGTGTAATTCACTGTAAGGATGTCTTGTGCTAATATAATAATAATAACTCTACAGTAACTCTCCCTCTGTCATTATTCAGTGAATAAAAATGATTAAGAAAACACACATGAATAAGACATGATTGGAGATATGTTCATTTTTCAGTAATTAGCCCTAAAGATGAAGTGCTAAATTTCATTACCACAAGATTAACAGTAGCCACTCACTTTTCATTTAGGATGCCCCTTTTCTCAAACCCTCTGTTGTTTAACGGACCATATCAGGAATGAAAACTGGCCATTGCAAGGCTGTATATCAGACCATGGCCTGCCATTTTAAACAATGGAGCACTTAATACGTGCAGCTAGCGAGCAGCTAATTATTCTGGTTGCCGCTTTCCAAGAAGTGTATTAATGTTCTCTTTCTACATGGATGCATTTAATACTTCACCTCAATGAAGTGAAGCCAACATTAACATATATAGATGGAATAAGCAAACTGTGTTATAAAATGAGCTTGGAGAGGAACGCTGAAGAACTGTTTACTCATTAACGCTGAGATCCTATTTAAGCACAAAATGTGGTCTTGCTTTGTGGTCACTATTCTGCATATATTGTAGAATACTACACTGTGTGCCGAATTATTAAGCAAGTTGATATTCTGGTCATATTTTTTTCCAAGAACATTTTACCAATTCCAAACCACATCAATCTTAATAACTACTATTGACTTTGTATTTAATCATTTATAAGTGATATATAATTGTCCATGAAGGCTGGAAGTCAAAAACTCCTTATATTCAGGCCTGCCGAATTATTAGGCAGGTTTTCTTTTACAGACAAAAAGAGCCAAAAAAAGAGATTTAACTCAGACTAAAAGTCAAAATTTATTGAATGCCTATGAGAAGGATGCATTATTGAAGGGACTGTATGGTGATAATACCCCAGTTGCTGCGTTGAGGGCACAGTTTTTTTAATTATAGACAGGAAGCTTGGCAATCAATTAGGGCTTTTTGTTTTCCAGGTTGGAGCAGCGAGATGACACCGGCTTGGAAGGAGGAGATATGCTGCTGAAAGACCAGTTTGTAATGGGTTTACGAGAAGGACCTATTCAGCAGGAGTTACGGGCTCAGGTCCGGAGAAATCAGTGGCTGACTTTTGAAGATGTGAGGAAGGAGGCGGTGGCTTCGGAGAACTGTGGGCCTCCTCTATACCAGTGTTTACCCAGAATGTCGCAGTAGAGCCTGCCGCCGATTGGAAGCAGATGTTTCGTCATGAGCTGATGCAAGAGGTAAAAGAACAGTTCACTGGAATTTCAGAGACTTTTTTTTTAAGAGCTGCGTCAGAACCGATCATCATTAACCAATTATCCTCGTGATGAGTCCTATTTGGCCCAAGTGAACGGGAACCAGAGGGCCCCTGTCCGCCCTGTGAATGATAGATTCAAGTGGGATGCTCAAGGTAGACCAGTGTTTAATGGATGTGGGGAAGTGGGGCATATTTGACGACAATGTCCTGCTCGTCAAAATCCTCGGTGGGATTTTTAAGTGTGCCAGCTACTGTGGGCCAAGTAGCCGGGGACCTTCCTACTTGGTATACCCCTAAGAGAGATAATCACAGGAACGTGCCCCTTGGTAGAGATAAAATCTGATGGTGCACCTGCCCAGTGTCTGGTGGACACAGGCTCACAAGTTACGATTTTTACTGAGAGCCTTTGTAAAGAACCGTTTCAGAATAAGCCAGTTGGGGAAGTAGGAGATGTTCCCTGGCTGACCCTAAGGGCCGCAAACGGATTAGATATTCCATATGTGGGATATATTCTTGCAGATTTTGAAGTTGAGGGAGCATCAGTACCAGCACGCGGCATCGTTATTGTGAGGGATGGGTGCCTGGGGACCAACCAAGCCTTATTGGGCATGAATGTGATCTCTGCCTGCTGGGAAGAAGTGTGTCAGAGCAATCAAAGGACAGTGTCAGCACAAGTTAAGCCACGAAAGCAAGACTGTGGGACTGTGCTTGCAGACTGTCACCGAATTAAAGCTGCGGAAGCCCAAAAACAACAAAGCGATGTAGCGCAAGTAGCTTGTCGTTATGCAGTGACCGTTCCGGCCCAGAGTGAAGCCCTAGTATGGGTTAAATTACCAAATCGACTCGTGTACCAAAGAGAAGATGTTTTAGTCGAACCACATGCTGAACTGGCTGGAATAGAAGTTGCTCGCTCCTTTTCAGTAGTTCAGCATGGGCGAGTCCTAGTGCATGTATGAAATTTGAAGTCTGCTCCAGTCACTTTGCATCGAAATCAGAAGTTGGCTGAAGTGCTAATTATTGATTCGCAGCAGGTTCGGGGGCAACAGGACCTTACTTTGGTAGAGACGGGAGGTGGGTTAGTAGAAGTGAGGGTAGTACACGTTGAGCAGAGTACAACTGAATCACCGGGAGAGCTTCCAGAGTATCTGAAGGTAGCATCGTTGGGAGGGGAGGGGTTAGATGACCATCAGAGAGAACAACTTGAGCATTTCTTGTGTAAATGGCAGCATGTGTTTGCCGCCCATGAGGAAAACTATGGGTTTACATCTGTTTTAAAACATCAGATCCCCACAGCAGATGCAACACCTATTCACAAGCGGTGTAGGCCGGTTGCCCCGTCCCTGTACAAAGAGATTCGTGGGCTTCTGCAAGGTATGTTGGAAGGGGGGATTATTAGAGAAAGCTGTATCCCGTGGGCCACCCCTATAGTGTTAGTCCAGAAGAAAAGTGGGGCTTCCCCCTCCAAAGAATAGAAGATTCCTTGACCAGTTTGACTCAGGCTGAGTGGTATCCAACTTTAGATCTCACTAGTGGTTATTGGCAAGTACAGGTAGATGAAAAAGATAGGGAGAAGACTGCATTTACTACACCTTTTGGGCTATTTGAATGGGAGCTTATGTCCCTTGGGCTCTGCAATGGGCCAGCGACTTTTCAAAGGTTAATGCAGCGGTGTTTAAATGGTCCCCTTACAGATTCCACTTTAGTATACTTGGATTATGTTATTGTGTTTTCTCAGGATTTCGAACCCATTTGGAACATCTAGGTGCAGTATTTGAAGCTTTGGAGCGGTATGGGCTGAAGTTGCGACACGAGAAGTGCCAGTTATTCCGCAGACGTGTGAAGTTTCTGGGACATTGTGTCAGTGGAGAGGGAGTGGCCCCTGGTCCAGATAAGTTGACAGTGGTAAGAGAATGGCCCACCCCTGAGACTTAACGGTACGATCTTTTTTAGGGTTTGCAGGATATTATCGTCATTTTATCAGATGTTTCTCTCAGATTGCTAAGCCTTTGAATGGGTTGTTGGTAGGTAGAGGGCGAAGTAAGTGTCAAAATTTGCAGATGATTGAATGGACCTTAGAGTGTGAGGTTGCTTTCCAACAGTTGAAGAAAGAGCTTGTGCAAGCACCTACTCTAGCTTATGCCGATTTTTCATTGCCCTTTTTGGTGTACACGGATGCTAGTAATCAAGGATTGGGAGCAGTATTAGCACAACAGCAAGGGGGGGTAGAGCATGTGATAGCGTCCACGAGTAGAAGTCTTCACCCAGCTGAACGAAATGATGCAAATTATAGTTCGTTTAAACTAGAACTGCTAACAATGAAGTGGGCCATCACTGAAAAATTTAAAGACTATTTGTGGGATGTTAAAGTGATAGTGATAACTGACAATAACCCCTTAGTACATCTTCGGGGGTTCAGCCCGATTGTGGATGAATTGGTCGCCCTTGGAGGACTCTCTGCATGAACTACGCGATAAAGGACTGAGACTTGCACAGTGCACACGAAGAGTGGCCCTGAAGATTGCTGCTTGAACTGTATCGTTGCTAATCTTGGATGAAGTGAGTTTTATCAATAGAAACCATTGTGTTATTTTAGTAGCATCATTACTGTCGTGTTGTGCGTATTATTAGTCTTTCGCTGTGTTACGACTATATTTCAGCCTTGTATAAAGAGCTGCACTAGATCCAATTTAAATCGGGGAATAGGAACTTAAGTATTTTGTGTGGTGTGAAATTGAGTGGGAATTTATAGTGTGGGTTCACCGTGCACTTGTAGTGATTATTTGCCTTTGAAGTGTGTGCAAATTGTGAGATTTTCTTTGGGGCTTTTCTTAGTACTTGGTTCCCCTACTAAATAGCTTATTCAAGGCTGATTTAGAAGTTAGTAAGTGTATTGTGGTGCTTACCAGTCTATGGGCTTTTTATTTATTCAGATTAATTTTATTGAATGCTACATAAACAGACTGCTTGAACGTTTCTGTTTGACATTTCTGAGAAAGTGGTCCTTCTGTGGCATTACTGAAGATTTTGGTTTGTTCCCCATTGTGATAGAAAGTAGAATTTTTGGCACAAGAAAAAGAAGAACTTGTGCCTGCCTGTGACACATGTTCTAAAAGCTTACTTTTAGATTTAAATTCATTAATTAGTCAAAGCTAATCGAACCGAATTTTTCTCTGGGTAGCTGTTAAAATGTTATCTTTACACATAATACCCTAAGCAAGCCACACCTCGACAAAACAATTCCTTCTGTTATTCTTTGCAGAAATTATTATTAGGCAAATAATGTATTTTTTAGACCGTGTGCTTATAGCGACCCACAGTGGTGACATTGTGAAATACAGACATTATACATTATTTTAGGAGGGTTTTTTTTCCAACCACTTTCTTATATTGGACCTATTGGGTCATAAGGTTATTTTTAGTAGTACGCCCAGCTAGTTAAATGTAGGTAGTGACTGACGTTCATAGCTGAAAGAATATGCATTTTTGTTTGTAACAGGTAGGTTTGCTCACCTTAAGATGCAACAGATAGCCTACAACTATGCTTTAATTTCTTGTAAATTAAAGTAGGCTAATAAAACAAAGCGTACATCCGCTTCTAATTAAAATAGGCCCATAACCCAGTTAAACATATATATATTTTTAAAGTTTATATGTTTGAGAACTCACTTGTAGTCAAGGTACAAGGCAAATATTTTATTTTTACTTGATGCATTGATTTATTCATACGTGTAAGTCGAGGTTTATTCACATTATCATAATTAAGATATATTTAATCAAACCTTATCATTTAATTAGTAAAGTATTATGTATACATTTGTTACGTTTATACAAACCAAACAAGCACAGTGTTTGTACATTAAACGTGTGTAGAGGCGGAGGTGAGACAATGTGACGTTATCTGTGGCGTAAATGCTCTACGCAATTTCCTTTAGTGGGAGAGAATAGACAGCTCACGGCACACAAGCAGATGTCTGATATTCCGTGCAGGAAAAGTTAGAGCAGGTCGTTTGAAGGTTTTCGTGTAGGCTCTATCTACCGGGACAGCACGCGCTCACCGGCGCCGTACCCAACATTTAAATCCAGCCATCGTGTAAAAGGTCATCAGCGATCATCTCCTATGTTTGAAACAATTGCAATGAACATGACAAGTTTGAAGGCGTTCACCAAGCCGTTTGGTAAGTAAAGCCGCTTCTTTGTACCTGGAGAATACATGCGCTTTATACTGGACACGAGAGGCAAAATGATGTGCAAAATTTTTTGTTTTGGTTCGGAGTAGCCTAGGCTACTTGGTTTTCAGTTTTTTAAATAAGAAGTTGGAAACGTCAAAAGGTGAACATTTACAGGGTAAGGTCTTATGTAAAATGTAAGCAGACAATAGGGAACAACATGATTTATGTCATGTTGTGTGTGTGTATCTATATCTATATATAATATATATTTGTGTGTGATTGTGTGTATAGCCTATATATATATATATATGTATATATATGCTATATGTGTATGTATGTGTATATATTGTTTGTAGAGTTACATCAAATCAGGTAGACTTTCTCATGCTGCAGTCTGTTGTGTAAAAGGATAAAAACTTGTTGGTTTTGCTCTGTCTTTATTTCAGAAGACTTTACTTGTTCTTCTGTAGAGGTGACAGGGTTTATACTGGAGTATTTGTGTGTATACTGGAGTTGCTTCTGTTAGTGTATGGGTGGCCATGCAGAAGAAGGTCTGTGCAGAGGGTTTTGCCCTGCAGGATTATATTATGATGTGGTTTACATTTTCTCTCTTCAAGTGCATCCCGAGCAAGCGGCTACATGCTCTCTGCATTCCCTGGCTGAGCAGAAACAGTCATGAATGGATTCAGGCTGCACAGGTTTGGATTCGTCTGCAATACTGAC